>LPNX010060527.1:200400-316659 GCA_001517045.1 Pseudotsuga menziesii | reverse complement strand
CTGCTACACAGTCCCTCAGGCCCTGCATTCCCTTCCAGTGCTATTCAGGGGTGATGGAGAAGAAGGCCAGCCCTCTAGTTCTACCTGTGTGGTTTCTAACACTAGGTTTATCAAGCAACTAAGCCAAAATCCTTACTCCTCACACAGTTTGAAATCCAACAATTGCACTCCGGCAATTAATTCAGCTCTCACAGCTTAAACAGGGAAAAACGATTTCAACCATCCTCAATAGTCTCCAAACGTAACAACAAAAATGACTCACAAAATGAGGGAAAACACACAGTCCTGAAATTTATCAATGAGCACAACTCACAGCAGGGTAAAACGCCCCAAATAGCCGGCAGCTCCAAAAACGTGAGAAAGGCAACCCAGAACCTGGCATTACAAAAACGACCTCCAATCTATGGAACAAATGAAACTAACAGCCAAAATCGTGGAAAGAAAGACACAGGAAAAACTCCAGCTGCTCCCAAAACGTGAGGAAAAATGAAAAACGTGAATGCATAGCAGAATGGCATACGTTTTTGGGCATTTTTCTTGCCAAGGAAGTCAGAACACGTTTTTCAAAAATGGGTCTCTGCCCAATTCGAATTTTTGGTTGCCCATACTCTTCCGCTTCCATGCAATAACTGTCTCAACCACCAGCAGTCTTTCTTCAATGAAAGTGGTTGGGTAAAAACAAGAAGAAGTCACATGGGTATTTTCCCTTATTGGATAAAGCTGGACAATTTCCCCACATCCTTACCCTTGGAAGATCATGCCCCATTCGATTTAGTTGCCGCGGCCGTAGCTGGTTGTGTTCATTTTAATTAATTATAGATGCATATTTACATGATGCTGAAACTTAATATGTGCCGCACGCCCCGATATTCAATCGGTGACGATTTAAATCCCAAAACATAGCATAACCAATCAATGGTGGGGCCTTGGCCTTTAGCTCCACACCATGATCATTACAATATATACATCATATACATCTAATGTGACGGGGTCAAGACCGGGATGTGACATTGACCAAAGTCAAGTTTGAAATTATTGATCCTAAGGAAGGATCCAACTCCTTCCCAGTGCTAGTAGGTCGACCTTGGGGGAGAAAAATGAAAGCCTCGATATCCTTAGACAAAGAAATAATAAAATTAAAAGGGAATGGACAAAAAGTCATAGTACCTATCCACCCATCCCAAGGAGAACCTTGGACATAACCAATTGATGAAGAAGTTGAAATCCGACAACTATATTAGATACATAATAATGAAGATTACACAGAACCTAATATGTATGGTGAACTTTACTTAGGCAACCAAGACTTAGTAGGATACAATTCAGACGAAGAACTATATGATTGGGAGGTTGAAAACTATGAAACAAAAGAAAGAGGATGCTGGACCATTCAAAAAGTACAGAATAAACCAGTCAGACAATGCTTTGTGGTTTCCATCATCCCAAAAATACTTGAGAAGAAAACTAGGGAATATCCCACCTTGAAACCAACAAATATAAATATCACAAAAATCCCAAGATATAAAGAAAGAGAATCACCAGTTATGCATGTAGAGAAAGTATCAAGGAACATTGGCGAACATGGCCGGCTACAAAGCTTAGTGGAAAATTTTACAAGACAAGCTGCTAGATGTTGGGATACCCATCAGTCAAGACTGCAGAATGGACAACAGCTTCGACTTATTTTGTGTAAATATTTGGAGGAAAGAAGTTGACCAACCAGGCTCAGATACCTATATTTACCCAAGGATAAGATCCAGAAAACCACATAAAGACATGTGAAAAAGAATGGAGAAGACTTGGATATAAAGATGAACATACATGGCCACACCTATTCCCATGAACACTCTCCAACTTACCAAACAAATGGTACAAAATGGAAGAAGCTCGAGGTGAAACATGCTTATGGCATGAACTCAAAGAGACTTTATTAAAGATTTCAACTTTGTACCACAAAATGAGAATTTGGTCGAAACAACAAAATAGATCAAAGCATTTGTACAACCAACAGAAAACAAAACCCTAAAACATGACCGATCGACAACAAAATGCAATAATATACAAATCGGGACAATTCGACAGTCAACAAGACTACAAATGGAAAATGAAAATTTGGAAGGGAAAAGCTTTAGATGGAAATCAAACCATGCCAAAACAACAAAACCAATTCGCACAGTACTCAAAGTCGAGAAAACCGACAAGGAAGGCATCGACCGAATGACTACAACAGACTTTCCTGCTACATTTTCACAATTTAAAGAAGGGATTCGACTAATCAATGAGACAAAATCCCTTGAATGGTTAGATGCTAAAGTGAAAATCAAAGAAGTCGACATATCAAATGATGATCGACCAAAAATAACAAAAATTGGAGACTACTAGACTAAAGCACATACAATAGAAATAGTGAACTTATTAAAAGAATTTCAAAATGTATTTGCCAGAGATTATAAATATATCAAAGGTTTAGTCCATGAAATGGGTGAAATGAAAATTGACATTAAACCTGATGTTCAACCTGTGAAGAAAAGACCATATAATCTAGCTCATAAATACAAAGAGATAGTAAAAAAGGAGATTGATAACATGCTTAAATGAGGTCGCAGGACATGAATGCTACTCATTTACAGATGGATTCTCAGGTTATAATCAAGTACCAATAGCCAAACAAGATCAGTAAAAGACAACATTCGTATATGAATTTGGCTCATTTGCTTACAGGGTTATGCCTTTTAGACTTAAAAATGCACCTGCAGTCTTTTCAAGGATTGTGGTTAAAACATTTCAGGAGTACATTTACAAAACAATGGAAGTATATTTCGATGATTGGACAATATACTCTACACTGAAAGACCATTGTAAATGGCTAAGGCTTATGTTAGAGAGATGCAGACAAATCCAACTATCTCTGAACATCAAGAAGTGCATATTTCTAACTCCTATAGGGATACTATTATGACACATTGTCTATAAAGAAGGTATTAAAGTCAACTTCGCAAAAATAAAAATCATCCTCGACTTAAAACCACCGATGAATCCAAAACAAGTCAGGGTACTACTTGGTCATATAGGATATTATAGAAAATTCATGAGACACTATTCAGATATGAAATACCCACTAGAAGAATTGCTAAGAGAGGATCAGGATTTTTACTGGACAAAGGAGTGCAACATATCATTTGAAAAACTAAAAAGAAAGCTAGTTGAAGCACCCATCCTAAGGTTTCCAAACTGGTTGACCAAATTCCATGTACACATCGAGACATCAGGGCAATAGGAGTAATCCTAACTCAGCCAAGAGATAGTGGAATGGACTACCCTATAGTTTACAGTAGAAGAAAACTAAATAAAGCTGAAAGAAACTATTCGACAACAGAAAGAGAAGCATTAGGAATTGTCTTCGCAGTACAAAAATATCGACACTACCTACTAGCTAATCCATTTATCTTTTACACCGACCACCAAGCACTAAAATACCTCATAAATAAGCCTCTACACCATGAAAGAATTTGTTGATGGCTACTTCTATTCCAAGAATTCGAATTCAAAGTCATCGTTAGACCAGGTAAGTTAAATGTCGGTCCTGACCATTTATTTCGAATCGACATAGGAGAGGAACTGACAGGAGTTGAAGATGACTTACCATATGCACATCTATTTCGAATAGAAGTAGTCCTAGTAGAATTGGAGGAAATAGCACAGTTCTTAGAAAACGGGAAAGCACCAAAAGACATGAATAAAAAGAATAATCAAATCTTAGCCATGAAATCTTCACCATATAGTCTCATAAATGGATTCCTATATAAAATGGGTTCTGACAACATCCTCAGAAGGTGTGTACTAGAACATGAAAGAAACAATATTATGTATGAAGCATTTTATGGACCTGCTGGAGGAAATTTCCAAGTAGACACAACTGCAAAGAAAATCCAACAATCAGGGTTGTGGTGGCCGAAACTTTACAAAGACTGCAAAAATTTTGTAAGCCAATGTGACAGATGTCAACAGCTAGGTCGACCCCTACCTAGTAAAGAAATGACCCTGATATCAATAAAACCAAGCTTGACGTTTGAAATTTGGGCTATCGAATTCATAGGAACATTTCCCATACCAGCAAAAAGAACAGGTGAAAGGTACATAATAAATATAGTTGAGTACGTAACCAAATGGGCAGAGGTAGAACTAGTCGACACATGTTCTAGCAAGATAACTGCTAAGTTTATCTATGAGAATATCATTACCAGATTTGGATGTCCACTAACCCTAATCAATGACCAGGGAACACACTTCATTAATAAAACTATTAAAACACTAATAGATCAGTTCCAAATCGACCACCATTGGAGTACAACTTACCACCCTCAGCCGAATGGAGCAATTGAAGCATTTACCAAAACACTAGCAAAATGATTAACAAAAATATGTAACATCGACAAGGATGACTTAGATGAAAAGATACCTGTAGTACTATGGGGATATAGAACAACATACAAGCTTTTAACTGAACAAACACCATTTCGACTAGTTTATGGACAAGAAGCAGTAGTTCCACTACACTTTCGACAACATACACCTATTATCGCAAAGATTTTACACGTCGATGTTGAACAAGGAAGAAAGGACCGACTGCTGCAACTAAGTAAACTTGAAGAACACTGACTAATCACAATACAACATTAGAAAATCCAAAAACAACAACAAAAGGCATGGCACGATCAAAACATAAAAAACAAAAACCTGTCAGTGGGAGACCTTGCCTTACTATACAACAGTCGGGTAAAAGGAAAACCCAAAAAGCTACATACATAATGGATGGGACCCTATGTTGTTGAAGAGATACATGCCAATGGATCAGTCCGACAAGGATGTTACAAGGAATAGTATTTCAGAAGCTTGTTAACAATGCCTAACTAAAACGGTACAGAAACTAAACAAGTCCGAAAAAAAAACCGACCATAACGGTTAAACAAAAGCTATAAAAATTTGAAAATGTAAAAAAAAAAATAGGATCGAAATACATAAAGAAGTATGACAGGAAATCCCCACTATGACAACCAACATCATGCCCATCGACATAACACCATCGATCGCTCACATGATCAACATCGACCAATGACCTCGAAAGTCCCATCACGCCTTCATGGCTACGAGCGACAAAATCAAATCACCATTAACGCAAGCTCAAGTGTTCATGTTGGACCATCACATCCACCATTAATACACCCATCGACAAAAATGTCAAACAAATCAACTATAAATACTGAACCGCCAAAGGATCATTTACAGCATTTCAAACAGAGAGAGCAACTTAGAAACCAGATGACTGAAAGTCAAGAATACCAAAGTACAGTTGACTAGTAGACATACAAGATGGCACCAAAAAAAACTAGATTTGCAGCCAAAGCAAAAGAACTACAGACCGTGGAGACACCATTGATGAGGAGACTCAAAAACATCAAGAACGCTAAGGTTCAGGAGGGCTCATGGGCGAAACTATGGGCCGATATTAAAGAGTGGGATTATGTTGACAAAAATCCTACCGCTACTGTAGAGAAAATAAACCACAGTACCATTGTAAACTACATAAACGCACCGCTCATGGCTAGTTTTGGAGGCACAAAGGAAACAATGGTGAAATTTATCATAATTCGATACCACAACAACAAGTTTTACTTCGACAGACCAGTCAAAATCTCTGGTGAAGTAATCTACAAATTGATTGGATTATTAAACCAGGGCGATCCAGTACAAGTCGAAATAAAAGAAGGGCTAGTAGAGGAGCTAATAGGATCATCATCAGGCCAGAACTCCAAAGGGCTAATGATTATCCAAATACAAGCGTGAATGCCAGAAATTGTGGCTAAAATCATAGCCACTACACTTACACCAACAGGTCAAGGAAGCGACCTCAAACTGGATATGTTGGAGGCAGTGGATACCATTGCCAACACAGGACAAATATATAGATGGGTTGAGTATGTCGCTGACATGGTCAAAGGCATCTGTGAAAAATTCTAGGATTCGGGAGGGATGATAAGGTTCCCATCCCTCATGATATGGATAGTCATGTACTCCTTGTGCCATGTCAGGGACAAACAATTTCAAGAACCCACAAAATTTCATATGTGGAGATTCAAACCGCTCTCCCAAAATGGAACAATGAAGGAACTTGCAAAAGGAAAAGTACTGTTAGAAAATTGGTTCCAATAGCTGAAAGTCTGCACAACTAGATGGAGGGTGCCCCAGAACATCCGATGAAGTCTTCCCAAAATTGCCCACATCCAATTAGAACTTGACCATACCGTGGTGTGGTACATGTAGGGTTCCAAGGGAAAGGAAAAGAATCTCGACTACTACCCGACAGTCGAAGAAATTTTCCAGGAGTTAGCTCGACAGTTGGGTACAAAATTGTCGATACCATCAAAGGAAAAAGAGATAGACTTATTGATAGAAGAGCCACTGACAGACCAAGAGAAAGAAGAATATTATGAGCTTAACTTATACATCAGCACGTTTGTGTCGGAGGAGACACCAGCATAAGACATAGGTTGACTGCAAATTATAATCAAACCACCAAAAAGGGAATAGACACAAGCAGAACAATAGGTAACCAGTCTGGCTGAAGAAAGCATCATCTCGACCCAACATCGGGGAGGACAGGAAGGGTGAGGAGACGACATAGAAGCAAACCCTGAGGATGCTGTCACCAAAGAAAATATACGCAAATTGTTGAAGGAGATAGCAGCATCAAGGAAAAGGAAAATAACTCAGGAATAGGAGGAAGGGAAGGGTAAGCACAAGCTTATCATTATAGAGTCCTCAGAATATGAGGAACAGCTAGCAGCTACAGCCTACGACATTATAGAAGATGCCACAACAAACAGATTTCCGGTGGAAACCCAGTTCCAAAAATTCGTCAAAGCAAGGGCACAACAAGGTCGGCCGAAGAAGGAAAAAAGCATAAATACTTAGAGAGCCGAAAATTGTGTGGATCTCGTGTCTACACCTCCACCCTTATCTTTGACCAAAATAACACAAGAACTAATTCTAGAACCTCCTTCCATAATCCCACTCGACATATACAAGAATGCTATGCCGGAAACCTTGAAGGAAAGGTTCGATCGAGACAGAGACCTCTAGGCATACATTGAAAAATTACCTGAGTTTCTCACCTCAGTACAAAATCTCTCCACCAAATCCCCTTTGTTTGAAGTTGGTGGATCCAGACTACCCACTCCCCAACCTGACCAAGTACCCCAGTGGCCAAGGATTGTGGTAGTCATAAGTTCAAAATTTCAAAGAAACCTTGACAAACAAGCTGTAGTTGTCACAAGTTGGACTACATCTATCATCCCAACCGTCTCCAAACCCCACCCACCAGCCTCTGAATTGACCAGAGATGAGGAAGGAGAGAACATGGATGAAATAACTCAAGAAATCGATAAACTGTTCTCTGACCTTCAGGAAGATTCACTCCCATAGATCCACGACCCATCACCCGACCATATCTCCACCAACCCAATCACACTTGACCATTCACCAACGCAATCACCACCACCCCCCAACCCAGAACCTACAATCAAACCACCTGCACTAGGACCACCTCTGCCACAACCATTAACACCAACAACATCTGCATCTGGACCCTCTGTATGCAACCAGTTGTAGCAATCATCCAACTGACCCAACCAGAAACACCCTTAACCACTACTAGCCAACAACCAGACAACCCAATTTTGACTCTTGTAGGTACACAGGTGCCAAAGCAAGCAGAGCAGCAAAAGCAAAAAAAGAATAAAGACAAAAATAAAAAGGACCATCAAGGATAGACGACAATGGTCCACATCAGCACACTTGGGTCGAACACTGCATTCGATGCAACCAAGCTGAGGGATGGAGAATTAGGACAACTTCTAGAAACAATGGAAATTGAAGCAAAGATAAGGAGCCAGAACAGACATAAGGAGCTCAACAATAACAAAAAAGAACAAGTCGAGTTCCTTAACAAATGTAGAAACCTTGTGCAATCTGTGCTACCAAGACCGACAGAGGCCGAAACCGACAAGCCGCTAGAAAAAGGTTATCAGTTGTTTGAGAGCGTGGTGTCGATGCCACAGGCATAGATGTAGGACACAAGGGAGGAGCCAAAAGAAGAAACAACTCGACTGTTGATGCAACAACACATATCTTTTTTAGAAGCATACAAGGTACTGCGAGATCACATGGAGGAGTAAGTAATTATAGAAGAAGTACTGAGAGATTGGCCTGATTATTATGGGCAAGTCTATCAACAAACCCAACAAACCCGATAAGAAATCCAAGTGCTCGAGAAGAGGAAAATCACAAAGGAAGCACTCAGAAGCACAATTGAAAATCAAATAGTGCTCAAAACAACCACCAAATTACAGAAGCACGAGTACGAGTGACAAGCACATCAGTGGGTGCAACAAGCAATTCCAAGTTTAGAAAAATTAGACATCATCTTCCCACAGATGAAACAACTCTTTGAAACAGTAGAGGAAAAGGACCATTTTATGGGTCCCGACATGGAAAGAATAGCAAAACTTTCCATTCAACAAAAAAATGTCGATATTATTAAGTTTGACTACATTAACCATCGACATCCAAAAAGTACTGCAAAGTTGGACAGAATTCCAACATGAGATGGCAGTAATAGCTGAAGCAATTGTCGAAGTCTGTGTATAGAAGAGACCAACCATAAGACTTCACAGCCCATGAAGATCAAACTCAGAAATAACTACTTAGGACAGGTAAATAAATTGTGGTACCTCCCTATTTCTTCGGGACGAAGAAACATTTTGTTTCTGGGGGGGATGTTGGAGGAGCAAGTTGGTAAAGCCTATTAGAACTATAGCCGACTACGTCCATCAACCGACTAATTAGAGATTTGGTTGACCACATAAGGTTGTTTCTTTTAGGGTTAACGNAGGTCTAGCACATGGTTTGGGCACATGGTTTGTTGTAGCCCATGGTATTGTCCCATGGTATTGCATGTGTTAACCTTGACTCGGGATTGAGTCAAAGGTGTTTGGGTATAGCACATGGTTTGGGCACATGGTTTGTTCTAGCCCATGGTATTGTCCCATGGTATTGCATGTGATTAAGCCTTTATAAGGCTTGAGGGAGCTCCATTGTAAACAGGCCTGGAGGTGAGCGGTGACTAGCTCACTTGGCCTCGATGGCCGGTTTTGGCCATGTAATGAAGATCTTCATTGATGCTGGTTTTCCCCACATGGGGTTTCCAGGGTATATTGTGTGTCTATATGTGGTTTCTTGTTATAATGTTTATTTTCTCACTCATTATTATTTAATGATGCTCATTTTAACCTAACAGTGTCGGTTGACCGAACCGACAGGTAGTTATTTGTAACTGTTTTGTAATTCATATATATTAGGGTGTTGAGCCAGATGAGAACTCAGTTCAGTTCTTTGTATGGTATGGACCCTTTAATTATCATATAATCTGTTATTCAACCTACTTGTTCTTGTCTCTTGTTTATGTTATGTATGTATGCTTTTAATGTGTATTATTGGTAACCGTATGTGATCTATGAGATTACAATAGGATACCACGGTGAAAGAGGGGAGATGAATGGGAAGATAAGGGGTAGATAGTTTCAAGTTTCGATGATACTGTGAGGGAAGTCGAGGAAGAAAGTGGTTTTATGAGGGGAGGATCAACGTTTTGACAAGAGAAGAGGCAGCAGAAATGGGAAGGTCCTGCTATGATTGAAACACAAGACCACGAAGGAATACCACATGGGACAAAGCGACGCTACAGCGACGAAGAGGATGACCAAACCCAAACTACACCCAGAATAGCAGTGATTTCAAACCCCAACAGAAACATACCCATGCCTCCACGCACTACTCCATATTTGGGAAAAAACACAAGTTCCACGTCGACTTACCCAATGTGCCAACAACGTTCTAGTAGTATATTAGCATCTATAGAAAGAAGGCCTAGGATGGTGGGAGACGATATAAAGTTACCTTTGTTCCATGGAAATGGGAATGACGATCCCGAGCAGTATTGGTTTCTATGTGAGGCAGTTTGGATTGTCAGATAGGACACATATGATGATGTTAAGAAAGGCCAATTAGCAACTACTCTTTGGGGTCGTGCACTAGATTGGTACATGAAATTTATACAGGTTCCTACAAGGACCCTTGCAAAAAGATTGGATGAAGTCTGGAGAGGATTGATTAAAGAATTCTAGAAACCAAAATCTGAAGCACAGTATATTACTGAGTTAAAAGAGATTAATAAATTTCCTAATGAGACCATTTGGGACTTTGATCAAATATTTAATACACTGATGGCGAGATTCAGTTTCGATATGAGTGACGTTCAACACAAAGAATGGTTTATCATATCATTCTTACTTCATATTTGACAACCACTAATGCAACAGAAGGTTGTGACACAGGGCGAGGCTATAGAGATCACAATGAAGTTAGAAGCTTCCCCTGTATGAACCAAATTCAGATGCAGCTAGAGAACTTAACACTTTAATTGCAAGACATTAAGAAAGGGAAAGAGAATCACGAAGACCTTTGGTGCACTCGTTGTCACGCAGATGGAACACTAAAGATACTTTCCTTGACTTTCAAAATTATCTGTTATATGGGGCACCGATCCCACTGAGTTGCGGTAGCGTACCATGGTGTCGCATATGTCAAGTCTATGGGCATTGACATGAAGAATGTATCTACATGCAGAAGATGGTGTTGAAGCCAACAAACCTATATTGTTCATTTTTTTGATCTTTGGGGCATGAAGATAAAGACTGTCGTGCAAATGACCTGCTCTAGGAAAGGACATACAACTCATACTTTGTGAAGGGTCAAGATCATCATGGAGTGCAGCAACCACACCCACAGCCTTAGGTGGTAACTATCAACCTCAACCACAGTATACACCACCACCGCAAATGCAATTTATACCATCATAGCTACAACTGTAGTTTGCACCATAGCTGTAGTATAGTCAGATGGTGATGGATCAGTCACTGCCATAGTATGATAAAGAAGCACACTACGTTTTGTAGCAGCCAAATCCCTCACCACAACAATTGGCTCAGCTGCAGTACCAGTAGCAAGGAGGATTCCGAGGAAGAGGAGGAGGATGAGGTCATGGACTTGTCCAATGTTACAATTGTGGGGTATTTGGACATTACTAGAGATATTTCCCATAATTGCAGTGTTCATGTACATACTGCACCACAATTGATCATACTATCGATAACTTACACTAATCGCAAGATGGTAGAATGGGAACGTTCCTCATTTGAAGAGTCAGAACTAGTTGGAGAATCAAAATTAGCTACAAAACTAGAATTAGTTGTAGAACCAGGTTCAGAATCAAGTTCCACTTCAGACTCAGAATATGAATCAACCAATGAACCCACCAATAATTAAGAATCCATCGATAAATGATAATCCTTCGATGAACCAAGGTCAAGTATTGATAGTTGTGATGATCTCAATAGAACCCAGAACAGAGGATGTTGAAGGTCCATCGTCACCTGTGGAGGTGCGATGACTGGAGAGGATGGGACCTGTCCGCAGATTCGATTAGCTGGAAATAAGAAGGTGTCATTTGATATTGCAACTGAAAGAGAGACATTCTTTGAATCTTGGGATGCAAACAGAAGAAATCCTGGTAAGTCACATGTCTATGAAATTCCCTTTGCTTTTGATTCTTCGTTGGAGGTAGGACCATAGTGACAACATGGTACCTTGCAACACTTCTTTGATATTTTCTTGTCAGTAGCAAGAGATCTCGATGCTTTGGCTGAGATTGAGAATTTGTTGCACCACCCAAGTAAGGAGTGGAAGGAATTCGCGGTGAACTCTCTACATAAGAAAAATACGGGAAAAGAGATGCGCATGAACATTCAGATTAGGGAATATGAAGTAGATTCGGTCATTCTAGATCTAGGCCCAGATGAAAATGTCCTAACAAAGAAGACCTAATAGAAAATGGGAAGGATGACGTTGGGTTGGTCCCCTGTGTAGCCACGTTTGGATAGTCAAGCCAAGGTACAACCAATTGGACGTGTGTCAAACCTGGTCATATATGTTGAAGGTATGAATACCTATGCCAATTTCGATGTGATTGAAGTTGTTGATGGTGGACGTTCCTATCCCACATTATTGTGGATTGAATGGGACAACGATAGTATGGCAGTAATTAACTTCAATATGCATATGATGACATTTGAGAATCAAGACATCATAGTCAACACTCCTATGGATCCAAACGAAGGATGAAGATATATTGAACCAGTGAAAGATGAAGTTGTCAGGGGATGGGATCATGCTTACAACATTTTTGAAGATTACATCCACCCCACTGCCGATGGAGAACTCAGTTGGCGCAATGCTGGTTATGCGTCTTCTGATTCCGACGGTGCATTAGAAAACTGAAAAAACCACATGCATGAGGTGTCATTAAGGAAGTGTGGTTTGATCACGTAGTTGATGTGCCATCTCATGACTGAGATCATCAAATTACCAATTTATGAAGGGATACCTGAGCTGTCCACATTTTTGATGGATTTTGAAGAGAAGGTATCAGAATCGCAGTGATTGTTGGTGCTGGAAGAAGCACTAAAGGCTACCCTAGCATGCTAGCAAAAGACTCATAAAAAAAATTGTTGGATGGGCCCAGTGTTGAAGGTTGATGTCAGTGCACTTCGATGATGTAGAAATATATCATACTGGGAGGTACAATGGGTGAAATGACCATAGTGACCATTTGATGGAATGCCAAACATTATGGGCATCGCGACCAAAGAATGAATGGGTCCACTCCTTTTTCCACAGTTTGGATGAAATTCCAAGATCATGGTATGTATCGGCGGAGTTCCGTAGAGAAATAAGCACTTGGGAGGAGCTGATAGTTTTCTTTACTCATACCTTTAGTTTCATGGATTCCAATCCCGATGTCCACAATGCACTTCATATCATCCAAGATGTGGTATTAAAGGTAGTATCGGTTGCATATCCAGGGGATCCACATATGCATTTCCACGTGCAATCAATGATGGAATGTTACAATGTGTCTAGCAGACCTGGGGATGACGATGAGCTGAAGAATATCAATATTCTGGAGACAAAAGGAATTAGGGATGTCGCAACACCAGATATATTGACAGATCCCATGAATCATCCACTAAAGATTAGAAAAGTTAACATTAGGATGGAGGAGAACCCAAAATTTGCAAGTGTTGGGGACTACTAGGACGAAGAGACTATGGCCAATATCACAGATTTGCTGCATGAATTCAAAGATCTATTTCCAACCAAATTCTCTAAAATGAAAGGAATACTGGGTGATATAGGAGAAATGAAGATTCCATTAAATCCTGACATGAAACCAGTAAGACAGAGGCCATATCGTCTGAATCCATGATACAAAGAAAGAGTCAAGGACAAGCTCGACCGGATGTTGGACATTGAAATCATTGAGCTAGTGGAAGAATCCAAATGGATTAGTCCTTTGGAGGTCCAAGACAATCAAACCGGTGAAGTTCGAATCTGTGTCAACCTAGGAAAACTGAATGATGCCTGTATGCATGACCCATTTCCAACACCATTCATAGATGAAGTACTCAAAGGAGTAGGTGGTAAAGAGATGTACTCTTTTACAAATGGATTTTTTGGTTATCACAAGATAAGAATCGCAAAGGAAGATCGACATAAAACAACATTTGTCATTGAATGGTGCTGCTTCTAATACACAGTGATTCCATTTGGATTGAAGAATGCACCTGGGATATTCTCCCAGGTTGTTTTCGCTGCATTCAAATATTTCATTCAGAAGTTCCTAAAAGTTTATATGGATGATTGGACAGTGTATGGTTTAATTAAGGATCATCTAGTAAACCTGTGACTGGTGCTGGAAATATGTCGACAACATCAGATCGTACTGAACTCCAAGAAGTGTATTTTCTGCGCACCATTTGGGATGTTGTTGGGTCACATTGTGTGCACACAAGGATTGTTGGTCGACCCTACAAAGATAGTGCTCATTTTGAGCTTACTACCACAGACAAATGCGAATATGCTCAGGGTGAAACTGGGACACATGAGGTATTATAAAAAATTCATCAGAGGATATGCTATGATTACTGCCCATATGGAGAAACTATTGAAGAAATATGCTACATTCGTATGGATTTTAGAATGTCAAGGAAACTTCAATAAAATAAAGGCCAAGATGGATTCAATGCCAATAATCGTGTTCCCATATTGGAACAAGGAGTTCCATATCCATGTCGATGCATCTTCTATCGCACTAGGTGTGGTGCTTGTGGAGCCAGGTGAAGGAGACCTCGATCACCCGATCTCTTTTGCTAGTCGAAAGTTGTCATTTGCTGAGAAAAACTATACGACCCCAGAGTGAGAAGGTATGGTGATGATATATGTGCTGCATAAATTCAGGCATTGCCTCTTTGGTGGTAATTTTAATATGTTTACTAACCATTCTACTTTGAAATACCTAGTTGTAGCCAAGGAAAAACCATGGCTACGTGTAGAAGCACATGCCCTTCCATCTACAGGACAAAGGGGTGGAGTCTCTATGAGAAAATTAAAATAAAACATTGCAATACAATGTTAGAACTGAATAGAACAAACCCTACAACAAACGATTAGAGCTAAGGTAAACAATATCATCTATAGATTGCAAAATAAACACAACAAGACAAATTACTATACCTATCTAGCTTGAAAGAGGGTTACCATGCCCAAACTAAAAGACTACCTCTCCATAGGCTGGGAATGGGTGGAGCTATGGCTCAACACACCAAGGGAATAGGAATGTGTAGGTCGAAGAATGGAATGGTAGGGGGGATGAATAGCTTGAGAGTGAAAGGTCTCTCGAGGTACTCATTCCAACATTCTAACGATAGGGAAAAATGGATCTATTTGATGGTGACCCCCACCCCTCCTTTTATAGTTTTTCCTCCACTTAGGGATTTTAGCCCTTGGTCAGGGTTTTGGTCCCTACCTAGGTTTTTAAGCCCCTTTTCCTTATTTCCTAGCTCCTTTTGGGGAATTTAAGCCCTTTTAGGGATTTTAGCCCCTTTGTGGGTCTTTTAGCCCCTTTGTGGGTCTTTTAGCCCCTTTGTGAGCCTTCAATCCCCTTTGTGAGCCTTCAATCCCCTTTGTGAGCCTTCTATCCCCTTTGTGAGCCTTTTAGCTCTTTTTGGGGGGTTTTCAGCCCCTTTTTCATGATTTTTGAGCTTCTGGGAGAAAAACATAGGCTAAAGGTGGGTATGGGGGTCAAATGGGTTAGGATATGGATGTCCGCAAGTGGTGTAGGCTAGATGGAGCATGGTGAGAAATGTTTTACATCATCACTAGTAAATAAGCCTTTGTTGGGGGGGGAGATATGCTAGTGGCTACTTCTCTTTTAGGAGTTCGAGTTTGAGATAATTGTGAAGCTGGGTCATTTGACTGCTGGCCCCAATAATTTGTTTCGGATTGAGACATGCAAAGAACCAATAAACATTAATGAGGGATTGTCAGATGCACATCTGTTCAGAGTCGACGTAGTAGATGATTATTATGACCAAATAATCCAATTCTTGATGACAAGAGTCGCACCGAAAGATTTCTCGACAAGCCAGAAGAAGCAGTTGGTAATTAAGGCTTCTGACTTCCAATTAATTTCTAGACATCTATATAATCTTGGAACTGATGAAATTTTGTGGCGATGTGTACTACCCCATGAACAAGGAGAGATTTTAGAGGAATCCCATGAGGGAGTTGCTGGTGGACACTATGGAGGATGAGCTACTAGGAGAAATGTGCTTCACATAGGGATATGATGGACTACCTTACATAATGATGCAATAGATTACATGCAGAGCTACAACCTCTGTCAATGCACTGGAAAACCATCGTGGAGGGACGCGATGCCGCTAGTACCGCAACTAACCTCGAAACCTTTTGATAAATGGGCTGTGGATTTTGTGGGTCCAATCAACCCACCTAGGAAGAGAATTGGTGTGTGATACATAATCACAGCAACGTACTACTTAACATGATGGGGGAAGGATGCACTAGTCTTGGATTGCACCACTACGAAACAACAAGAATTCATGTTTGACAACATCATGATGTGGTTTGGATGCCAAAGGATATTGATGAGCGACCAAGGCAGTCACTTCATCAACCACATAGTAAGAAAACTGACAGAGGAATTACAAATACAACATAAGAAAATTATGCCATATCATCTGCAGGTGAATGGAACTATAGAAGCTTTCAACAGGATATTGGAGCATGCTCTTATAAAGGTATGTAATGCTAACTGAGCTGAATGGGATTTGAATATTCTAGTAGTACTATGGACATATCACACCACTTGCAAGAGATTGACAGGGAAAACACTGTTCAAATTGGTATATGGGCAAGAGGCAGTCATGCCTATTGAGTACATTGTTCCCAGTCTACACATTGCAGCCGCAAAGAGCATGGATCATGAAGCAGCACTAGAGGAGCATGTGGCCTAATTGATACAACTTGAATAGGACTGCTTTATCACATGTTTCCATCAGTGTATCAAGAAGGATCAATAGAAGGCTTGGCATGATCGCCACATAAAGAACAAACATTTTCAGCAAAGATATTTGGTGTTTCTATATGACAGCAAGTTCCTAAAGCATCCAGGTAAGTTACAGATGCATTGGTTAGGTCCATATCTTGTTAATTCCATTACTTCAGGAGGTACAATTCAACTGTAGCAGTTAGATGGAGCGATGCTGCAAAAATTTATGAATGGTAGTCAATTGAATCCCTATAGGAAAAGGCCAGAATCACATAGTGCTTGAGGCACTACATGGTGTAAAAAAAGAAGAAAAAGAGGAATAGATAGCCAGAGGAAGGGTGCACCAGGAGGAAGTGGATGTGCAAGTAGGGGAGTTAGTAGCACAGTTAGGAAGATCTGTGGCAATAGCTATAGGGCCGCAGCGTAGTCAAATTAGCAATAAATGAAAAATAATTAATACAATTAGCCAACAGTTCTTATTGAAGCAACGTGTATTAATTGTGGATCCGACTATTGGGTTGATAAGACTGACGATGAATTCAAGCAGTTAATTCATTATTTGGTCATGATGGCCATAGTTAATTCGATAATGATTAGGATGGATCAACTGGATGCTATAAGAAGGTTCCTGACACGGGTTAAAAGAACCACTGTGCTAAGTTTCGTTTCAAGGATCATTGAAGTGAAATTAAGTTCCATAGCTACCGAGTGGTTTGAAAGAGTTGCAGAGTGAAGAAGAGGGTGTGTCACGACTATGGGGCATTGTTGCGGCATGCAGAGCACCCCAGACATAGTAGATATTTTGAGTGAGAGGGACTTTCCAATCATACTAGTCACCATTATCAAGGAACTTTCCAGTATGCAGGTTAGATCTTTGTCCATCCCGACAAAGAAGAAACGGGGGAAGAATCCTAGCTCTCTGGTGCCGATGAAGAGGCAAGAAAGAACATTTGTAAGAGCACAAGAAGATGCAGCCACCTAGACAAGGCCATTTATTGTAGAGTTAGTGGTACAAACTGGGGTCTTTGTTAAGGAAATCCTGGGCTACATTGCTCCCACCAGACCCAGTGTGCATCCTAGACGGCTAACCAAGAATCATAAGTATCAGCTGAAGATTCCATCACTATGAAAAGGGATGGTTTGCAACACAGATATTGTACTAGCATTAGTGAAGATGAAGTATGATGACCATGCCCTATTCGTGTTAGAGGATGTAGAGAATGAACCTTATGAGTCTTTTCCCTCAGTCGCAGGTGGGCCCATAGTGTGCATCCCACAGGCAAGGGCATAGGCATTGGATAAAGTTGGGTTGCTAGGGCTCATCAACATGCAGAATTTTGGGTGGCTGAATGAAGCAAACCAATGTGTAAAGAAACTCTTAGCTTGTTTTCATGGAGGGAAATTGTGGTTGGACATGCTAGTTGTAATCATGATGGATTTGATCTTCGATATCATGGGGTTTCCAAAGGATGGGCTAGACCCATTGCAATATGTCAAGGGAAGGGATAATGATAAGCATCTTGCTGTACGGTTGAAGATGAAGTATGACTTGCAACACGATGGAAGAGCATATCGCATTGATAACATCAATGACTGCGTGGTACGTATTGGCGTCAATATCTTAGCAAGCAATATTTTCTGCAAGAACCTCCCCATCCAGTGCACTTTAGGGGTGATTGCATGTGCACAACAATGTGTAGAAGGGGTGAAAATGAATTGGTCACTCTTCTTGCTGAAGCAATTGATAGAGGACATGGTAGCTGTTTAGGTCGAAGAGTGGCCTTTAACCTATAGCTGGCTATTGATACTCATCGCATTAGTGGCTTGGATGGAGCCAGTGGATTACCAAGGGATGGAGGTTGAAGTAGTTAAGGTATGTAAAGGAGAAAGGTATCAAAACCCATGGTGGGTCGAGGAGCCTAGTAGGCAAGAGGATTGTGTGATCCACTTTTGGGTCTACTAGGAAGCGCTACAAGCAACAAGTGTCAAAGCTCCCCAACTGTCCAATGAGGCTGCAGCCAAATATTGAAGGATCACTTAGTTCACCATAGGAACATACACCATTCATGTGCAAGCCGGTCGTGACCCAAATAAACAATGGTTACCCATGTTTTAAAAAGTGACATATGACAAATTGGATGTGACGATTGATGACTGGGCTACAGCATGGAAGCATCCGGTTAGTGAAAATGAAGTATCAACGGGATCACTAGTAGATGCACCTAACGATCAGGTATGAAGTGCTAACCAGCAGAGTCACCATGACTCCGATGGCAAATCATCGACAAAGACTGACCCATAGGCACAACACATCCTTAAGGAGATAAGGACTAAGAGGCAAATGGAGCAGGATGTGAGAAAGAATACAATCTCAGCAATGGAGGCATAGTTACAACAACTTGTTAAGGATTTCAACGACGTAAAAGATACCATAGAAAGAGAAATGAAGAAGTCCCCCCAAGAAGGATTCGCTGAGGTAAGGACCAAGCTAGATTCTGTACATAATGTTGTTTTACAGCGAGCACCAAAAAATGCAACTATGCAGGACTATGCATCAATTAGCACCAAGCCACGGGTTAGAAATGTTCAAATCCCCCCCATTGCGATTGACAATAGATGAGAGGATGTGAAATCCTCACTATAGAAACTGCAAAGCATTGCGGTGGATATCAATAAGTTGTCCACCCAAACTTTAGTACACATGTAGTGGGTCGCCAACTAGTATTTGGCCGATTGACAAAAGGATATCAACGACCAGTATTTTTGGTCACAAGACAAAGTGGAGGTACTGTGGAAAGAGGTGAGGAATTGCACTGTGCAAATACAACATTGACGGCCAACAAAGCGTAGGAAATTGAAACGCTGAAGAAGGCACAAGAGGAGGTAAATACAAAGACTGCAGCAGAGATCACCGAATTGAAGAAAGAAACCAACCAACTTGTTATTAAGAAGGCACACATTTCTTCTAGTCGGGGCAAGTGGAAGAGGTTGTTACAGATTCTTGTCAGTACATCCATGAAAGCACTACGGAGTTGGATGTAGTAGCAAAGGAAAAGCAACTCGGGGAAGTTATCATGTAGTTACAACTAGACAATGGTATTTTGAATGCTTTGGTCTACCCAAACACACCACCAGATCAAATTGCAGAACATAAGGGTTCCATTGAGGAGATAGCGACACAATTTGAAGAAATGGAGCAGGAGGCCAAAAAGATTATTGAAGAGACAACACAATTTTGGGGTAGTGTCATTCAAGATGAAAATTTAGAGAAATTGACAAAGAAATTCTAGGAATTCGAGGGCCAATTAGCCACATTGAAGATGGCATTACGGAAAATTCCACCAATTGTTTCGATTATGTGGTCAACAGAGTTAAAGGAGCTACAACAATGAGTTGGAAAGGCTCAAGAGAGATAGTGTAAGCGAAATGATCTGCTCGATGAGTTCCAAGAAATTAGAGCCCAATTGTTAGTGAATGCAGTTGTTGTGTTGCAGGCTATGTAGGAGGGGAAGAAGGAAGTGAATGCCAAGTTGGTGGAGCACCCATTAAGCCAGGATTTTCTCAGAAGTTAGGAACTTGTTGACAAAATTAAAACACAGGTAAAGGAGATCACTCAGCTGTATGATGACTTCAAATTGAAAATCAATGACTAAACCATGTCCAACTGACATGGTTCGAGGGTGAGCCACAAGATTATGTTGGGGACCTGTTGGCAAGGGTTTTGGGGTAAGTCAATTGTGTAGCATTGGGGATGCTGTGCAAGCTTAGAAGTCACCGCGCAAGTGAAAGATGGAGCGCAAGGTGGAAGATAGACTGTTTTGAATATTTTATGTCACTTTTTGTACTTTTAGACCATATTTTGTGAATATTGGTCATTAGTTGGTAGAATCAATTAAGAATTAGTTAGAAAATCGTCCAAGTGGACCATGAATGTAAAGGCACAAGCCTATAAATAGAAGAAGAATTGTAAATGATAAAAGAACATAAATCATAGAATGAGAATTGAGAGCTTGGGACTCAATTGAATTGTTGTATGTTTTGGATCTGTGATTGATTGCAGATAATTAATATGAGAAGATGAAGGTTGATATGAAATATTGATATATTTTTGTCTCTGTTTGTCTTTCTATTTTTGTCAATCCATTGGTGAAGGTGTGTGACAAGGATCTATGATGTGATGTTTATTGCTTATGAGTAATGTTATCTTCTTAGATCTAGTTGCGCAACAGTGTGGTTATTTCTGTTATGAATGAATGATGCGATATTTTAAAGAGAAAAGATGAATGGTTCTAGCGATGATTAATTAACTTGTATAATCTGGTAGATAAGCTGATGAATTGTCGATGCCCATAGTCCTCTTCTATTCTACGAAAACTTGGTTCCATAAGCCCTCCCTCAAACATCTCAGGTGAGACTCCATCCACTTCACAAGTGTTCAGGGAGATTGCGACGAGTTCAGCATCGACAGAGTGGGAACCCCTATTGACTGGGTTTTGTTGGTTGGTTTTGTGCCAACAATATCAACTTTCAGGATGATCAAAGTGGAGCACCTCAACTGTATTTGAATGAGCTGTAATCACAAAATAGACCAATATTGATTAGTATAACCTAAGTTAGACCATATGACATAAGTACAAGACAATTGAAAACGTATCCTAGGTGTATGAACATGGTATTGACATGGACTATTGCTATAAAACTCCCCCTTAATCCTAACTTAGTACAACTCATGCCAAATGTTTACTGAGGCCTTAGAAACTAAGGCTCAAGTCACCTCTTACAACAAAATTTATAGTTTTCCACGTAAAACTAGGAAAGAGGCAAAAACGCATCGGGAAAATACTCCCTCAAGAATGGACATGATAGATATGATCAAAAAATTATTCAACATGTCATCTTCTTCACTTGAATGAGCTGAAAGAACAACTTCTTGGTGATGGACATGGTGAAGATGTCGTGGATGCCAAGATCATGCATCAGTGCATCAATGTGTTGTAGACAAAGAACATGTGGAGAGGCCCCTTAATGGTCATCATTTTATGACGGAGGAGAATAAAAATAATGTATTTTTATGCAAGCATACTTTGATCTGGAAGCATAATCAATAATGGAAAAGATATCTCTGCAAACTCTTTCCCAAATAACATCAAAAGATTCAACAAAATATGCCTCATGTGTAGCTATAATATCATGAATTAAACCATGAATATTCTTCCCAATTTGATTAAGAAAATTTATAACTCTGTAAAAAATTTCATGAGGATATGAAATATCAGAATATATGTCGTATAGTGTCTCCGTGAGCGAATGGTTCCATAGTGGGAGACGTGTGAACAACTAGATCATACTGAGAGTTGAGCGAACCTGGATGGTCTAGAGACTTTAACATAAAACCATAGGTGGTGTTGTGATACAAATAAATATGAAACAATAGTCCCATGAAGGCAAATTCCATTTCTTTCCAACCAATGAATGACATGCAAAACGTAAAATCAACATACACAAGTGGCATAGCATTGGAAACTAGGCAATTTTGAGATTTTCCAACTAGTGAACTTGAGGGTTGTCGGTTATTTTGGGAATCAAATGGTTGGGGAAATGAGTCTATGAATTCCATAATATGTATATAATACTATATATAAACTCCATAATCAGAATAGGAAGGATCTGAATGGAGCTGGAAAGAGCTTTCAAAAGACACATAAAAAACTAGTGAAAAATGACTAGTTTTTTAAGGAAACTTTGGTGAACTGTTTGGGGTTTCTTCTAAGGAATGGATGGAGGTTTCAAATTCTGATATATAAGAATATAAATAAGAAACAAATACATATGAAACATATATATGGTAAATGGGTTTCTTCCATGCACTCAAAGCATGCATGCACTTACCATTTTCTTGCTCCAAACAGAGCTTGCGTTCTCCTCTTCTTGCAAAATCTGGAACATCAATATTGTTCTCTATAAGGAGCTGGGTCATGATGTCCATATTATTTATGAAGAAATATATTTCATGATGTGAACCACTACAATAAACACATGTGGTATTCTCTCTATTTCTCTTCATCCTCTCGAATTTCGAATCCTCATCACTTGAAATGGAGTTTTATGTATTCGAATGCTTCTTCTCCTTCACTCTTTGTTGCTTTAAATCCTTGAATTTATTATTTCCTTTGGATTTATTTGACACACCAAAATCAAGGGATTGGTCCTTGGTGTATTTTATGGTACCCATTTACACTGACTTGTTTTTCTCCTGAGTCAATGACTCCATGAAGTCTGCTAGCGTAGGCATCATCCAATTTCTAGCTGTGAGCTTGCTTAAGTGGAATGTCGAAACAAACACAGAATAATAAAGCCCTATATTAGAAAGGATAGAAAATATCAATAAATCATCTTTATTCTCTATTCCACATTGTTTAATCTGAATCATTAATGCTTGGAACTTGTTGAGCAAGTCTTGGATTGTTTCATAGTGAGCTATACTCAGTGAGATTAGCTCATTTTCGAGTTGGTGACCTATCATCTCATCAATATTACCAAATAGTGACTCAATATTAATCCAAAATTCATTATGTATTCAAATAATTTCTACATGAAAGAGAAGGTCTCTTGAAATGCTGAGACAAAGCATACCAAATACCTCATCAAGTCTGTTGAAGTACTTCGATTTCTCCACAACAGAGTTGGGCTCGGTCTCAGTCCCCATAGTGACTCTGTACAGGCCTTTCAACCTCAGTTAGATCACCATTTCATCCTTTGATTCAAAATAGTTAACTGGGTTCAACAATAAATGAGTCTTCTCTGTCCTCATTGGGCATTGAGTGACAGAAAATTTGTTGTACCTGCAATGCAAAACACTCAAATTTTATCTGGAAAATGTCTTAAACAAAAACTCAAACAATTTGGATTTTATTTGAATCTACACAAAGATATGATACCATGTGATAAATTCTTCATAGTGAGATCTAGGATCTAAGGCAATCTTCACAATCTAATCTATTCACAAAATATGCAAGAAAACAATAAAAGAGAACAAAATAACACACATAGATGGCGCCAATAGATGATGTTTATATTACTGTACAACTTGTATATATGTATGGTACATAATTATAATACATTGAGAGAAAATTGTTAGCCTATGGAGTCTATTTGGATGCATACATGTGTCAAGCTATGATTTGACCCCAAACACCCCCTAGGTGGACAAATTTTCTTCCAAACCATTCCAAACAGTCACGAATGATAGTTTGAACATGGATGAAGCATGATGGATCATAAATGTAGGAATTTTAGGGATTTGTGAGCACATGTGTGAGTGAGAGAGGCTCTAGGAAGTAATAAATGCCCAAAGAAGTAAAAAAACACCACATACATGCACTAGCACTCTTAGTCAAACAAGATCCTTGATTTAAGGGATGAGGAGTAACATGCCATTAATGAGGGTGTATGCGTTTTCAGAATGATTAAACTAGAGCACCTCAATTGTTAGGATGATCAAAGTGGAGCACCTCAACTATCATTGAATGAGCCAAAATCACCTAATAGACCAAGATTGATCAATTTAACTTAATTTATACCATATGGCATACGTACAAGACAAATGAAAATGTATCCTAGGTGTATGGCCATGGTACTAAGGTGGATTATTTCTCTAACAAGTAACGAGAGAGAGAATATTCAACAATATCAAGGTAATACATCTATATGTCATAAGAAGTTTTCAATAATCATCAACAATTGGAATAATTACTAGAATATATTCAATATATTTAGTACTGGAACATCATCTTCTATAACACCGAGTCTTCATCTTATGCAGCACTCGATCACTTGATCCTTTGTAGTAGCACTTCTATATTCTCAATCCTTTGCAGGATCACTTCGATCTTCTCGATCCTTTGCAGCAACACTTTGATATTGTCAATCCTTTGCAGCAATACTTCAATCTACTTGACCCTTTGCAACAATAATTTGATATTCTCAATCCTTTGCAGTCGTACTTCTATCTTTTCGATCCTTTGCAACAATAATTCGATCTTCTCGATCCTTTACAACAGTACTTCGATCTTCTCGATCCTTTTCCACAACACTTCAATTTTCTCGATCCTTTGTCACAACACTACCTGCAATACACATGATATCATTATGGGATGGTAAATACCTATCACTTTAGGACATAGGTCTAAGGATGATGCAATCCTGTTCAGCTTACCCCTCTTTAATGAGGAGGGCCCATAGCATTGAACAGCTAGATCGTTCACAAATGAATTATGAACCACATCATCTACAACTGAATGTAGATATTGTTTTCAAATGAATGCAAGACCCATCGTCCACATGGACTAATCGTAGAACATCCTCATCTTGTTAGATCTAGGACCACTCCCAAGCAATTGTTATTTTCTATGACATCTATAAGTGAATGTAGGGATACTCTCCATGTGAGAGTATTGTCTACAAATAAATGCAGATTATGTTGGCAACTAAATGCAGGAAATGTCATTCGTAACGAATCATCCTAGACCTATTGTTCAGGAAAACACACCCTTATAACCTAGGGCCTATGGGGTTACAAACTTACTAGATAACTTGTATACAGTCAGCTATTATGGAGAGAAATTCCTATGGCTTGGGGTACCACAACAGACAACTTGAATCCAAAAATCAATCCTTTCCAATATACAATAGAAAATAAATGTCTAACACTAAAGGATCAGACCTTGTACCTTATTCCGGACAGTTGAAGTAGATCCCCGTTGAGCTTTCCAACTTCAGCTTGAATTGATAGATTAATTCCTCAACAACAAGTAAAAAATACAAGAAATCTATATATCATGGTGTTAGATCTATTCTAGCATATATAATCAATAATGTATAAGCATTTGAAATAATCCAATGGATAAAATATTCATTCAAACACACATTGTTGGACAGGAAAAGATATTTCTATTAATATAGATCAGAGATTACAAGATACAACCTTTGTCGGCACGTCTATGAACAGGAGAAATTGAATCCCCCACTTGGGCCTCCACCACTTCAATCCTCCATCTCTAGATAGCAAGCTCACAAATAAAATGCAAACTTGGGAAGAACACAAAAGTGCTCCAAGGGACAAAGGGATGCAGACTCAAGCATAAGTTTCGGAAACAATGGACTATAGTTTCTTTGCTCTCAATTCTCTCATATGCCTTCAATGTACCAAGGGGTTCCTTATATAGCTTTTCAAAGGGGTAATGAAAGGTCGAATCCAAGCGATCTCAAGGCATAGGGAAGGCCAGGAGTCAAGTGAGTTGTATCCATGTCAAGGAAAACTCCAAAAGGATTTGGATTTTGTACACATCCTGATGTACGCAGTTTTAGTGGTCAAACCCATGTATATACGTGCGTATAGGTTTAAAAGTCACGTGTATCATTTTTCACATGTTTTTAGGGATGTTAAAGGAAACATCAAAGGACAAAAAAGGGTCCATGGGGTCTAAGGAGTCTGCGGTAGGACAGGGGAAGGCCATACAAAGTGTGATTCACCTAGAGTGGTGAAATCAACTATAACAGATGCTCCCTAATGTGTGAGGTCAGAGGGGTCATATGATGGCCAAAATACATTATAAGTCCATCCCAGAAGTGGAGTGATAAAGGATCCCAAATGGAAGACCAGCCACCCAATCAGCATAGTACAATAATGCAACTCTGCACATAACTACAAATACATATAGCAGTCCCAGATACATAAGAGTACAATGGCCATGAATAGGCATGATACAAGATATCACATAAGTGGTCATCACCACGTACGATATACATAGATCAAAATATCCACGATGAATATATACAAAGGACCATGATCTCCATAATGGATGAAGATATATAATAGAACAAGATCTCCATAGTGGCTGGAAATATTTGACATATACTAGAATCAACTCACGAGAGTTGAAATCTCATGAACACTGGCATGATCAAGGAGGTAGCATATAAGAGATGCCACCAATCTGGAAAGTCTTCTACACAAACTGCTATGAGTTCATGTCCTACTATGCGAATAGAGGTGTCGAGGTCGAACATAGTAGTCCATCACCTGATTACCGGTTATTAATGTATACTATTAACAGACGCGAGATCACCCACCGATGATGAAAATGGGAATCAAGGTACTAGAGTGCAAACTAACAAGTGTGAATAAATGTGTTGAGGTCGAACAATTGCGAGGATCCATCGATCAGGGGACATTGATATATTCCCAAAGACTGCTGATGGCAAGAGAACCTGCCACTGATGACTGCAAGTCTCAAGGCACTCAAAATGAATCTAGATTCCAATCCTAGAATAAATGATCTGAAGTCGATGGGATGAAATCCACTGGAAGGAGGGCATTAAGGCATCCCCCATCATCCAACACGAGGTACTCAGCCAAGCTATATAATGTGGAAGGAATCGATCATAAGGTGCACGAACCAGTAACTGTATCGGGAATGGCCGACATGCAAAGTCAAGATAACCAAGGAATGGCTGACTCAGGCTTATACTTCCTTTGAACAAGAGCATAATGTCATATGGTGACTGAGTGAAGGTAGCATAGACTCGATATACAAACTGGGAAATCTCTACGACATAGGAGGCATCGACAGAGGCTCCATAGGGATTGGAAGCTTAACCAGTTAGTGGAGATAAACTTAGATAAACGAGTATAGCTCCTAAAGTCAAACTATAACCCAACCAATGGATGTGATATACAATTCTCTATTTGAAGGCGACACGACTCGACAGCTGCCAAAGATAACATCTTTCTTTGACCGGCTTTTTGGTTTTTTGATTTTTTTGGACTTTTTTAGTTATTTAAAAATCTTGAAAAAGAATAAAATGGCTTTATAGTTACAGACTAGGAGGAGATGAGTGTCATAAGGGCAAACAAACTAGTTCCAAGCAGTGGAACATACCTATGCTCAATGCAAGGATACATGTGTAGGATATCGACACTCGAGGGAAAATCCCCTCCTGGTAAAAGGGAAACAAGCTGTGAAGGATATAAAAAATGGCTCTGCATGGCTAGACATGATACAAGCTCGGGCTATATGGCTGAAACACAATGTCACGAGAGCTGGCATAAAGCTCAATAAGGTAGGAAAAGCTCATGATAATGCATTCACAACTTGACATGAGGGAGTCTTGAGGGAAATAGGCCAGCAAAAGATCAAGAGGAGTATGAGGCTCTTGCAAAATGTCATGGTAGTACTATACAATGAACTCCCAGACCCTAAAAGAGAAAACGTTGAAATGGGCACCAAATAAAAATAAGGCGCTAACTAGGGTACCCATGTAAGGTGAAGCTCTACCACTTATACCATGCCACTTCTAAAACAGTAAGAAGGTTCCGTGACATAATAGAGTGAATTCATACCTAAGGTCATGCAAAATGAAAATGGTGATGAAACCTAACCTATATGCTAGTTTAGATATGATACCTGAGATCGGAACGAATGGGTCAATCCAACGGCTGAAATGGCACTGAAAAAGGTCCTCTACATCATGAATTATGTCAAAAACGGTCCAAAATGGTTAGAAAATGTCGAAACTATAGGAAAGGGGGTAAAAATTTTCAAATATTTGAAAAATTTCTATAAATAGTAAACAATTCAAAATATTATAAAACATTTGAAACTTTTACCCATTTGAGCTCTGATTTTCAACAGCGAATTCCAAGAGATCCAGCCGACGAAATCCACTACCGTTTCTTCCAGGTATTTAACCATGCTCTTCTCTTTCATTTTGATGCAATTTTTATGAAATTCCATGGTCAATTAATCTTTCTAGGCCAAACTAAAATGGGCGCTACGGCCCACGCAGAAATCGAGGGTTTTTCCATGTATAGGGCTGGATATAATCGGAAAATGCTCCCAATCCCGTGTACATACACGACTGTTTTGAAAACAGTTGTGTATGAGGATGCACATAAGGATTTTTCAATAATCTAATGGGAAAATTGGCAATTTCTTGTGCAGGATGGTCCTAGAGTGGAGAGATCGTGAACATGGTGAGGTAGAGGAGGCAATAAGGGCCGATCTAATGGATCAACAAGCTCTACATGCATGCGGACTTTACAAGTTTTGGGGTCTTGGTGGTTTGAGGGCCAAACCAAGACTATTACAGATGTTGGTGGATTACTGGGATCCATACTTGGAGTCCTTCCAGATAGATGGGATGTCCCTCACTATAGAGGTGGAGGACATATACTTCATTATAGGGATTTCTAGATGAGGGGAAGTAGTGAACCTTCATTCTCATGGTGGGCCAGAAGGTGGCCTAACTATCGATGAGTACATTGTGGTGTACTACTATCCAGACAAAGAGAAGGTGGGGAGTCAGGTCCCTACCAATGCTATACAAGTGCTGGGCCTAAAGGCCATACTATTGACATTGGGTAGGATAGCAGGCTTGGAAACACTCCACCAGGCCTCGCGGCCTCTGATGTTCTATGCAGTGGAGTGCATGAGACCCACGATTTATGACTGGAGCACTACACTATTGAGAAACATGAAACATATTCTCAGTGAGTGTAAGCCAGGTAGAGTGCGGAACTTCGGGTTCAGCAGTATTTTGAGCAGGTTTTTCTTCAAGCGTGTTCCAGGATTGAGCCCCAGAGTGGACGTTCCTCTTCACACGGTTAGAGATCCAGCCCAATGGCATTGGGCAGATGCTATGCGTAGACTGGGGGGTGGTAGGGTGGCCAACCCATATCCAGCTGAATTCTTTCCATGGCAGCGACGATAGATAGTTTCCATCGATGACTACCCCTATGCAGGGATATATTTCCAGTGGGACCCGGACATGCCGCTACCACCAGGATCGGCATATGGTGATATAGGTAATGAATCTTGACCCTCTCTTTTTAAATTTTTTGAGTTATTTTTTTTTTTGTGTTTTATTGATTATATGGAATCAAAAAGACATATTTTTGCATGACACTACATAGTGACATCTACCATTTGTGTGCAGATGTGGGACCACGGCAGCCAGAGGGATTCCCTTGTCATAGACAGATGGAAAGAGGAGATGAAATCATGAGTGTGGATGTAGAGCGGAGGCTCCAGAGCATTCATACCAATTTTGTGAGACTGACACATAGGGTTCCCATGGCGCAAGTCGAGGACTTGCCTGAGGCTATGCAGCGGTAGGTGGTGGGTGTACCACGCGCATGGGTGTGATTATTCTGATGGCTAGCTAGAGACGTAGTGACCTTCCATGATCACAAACCTCCTCCTCCACAGGATTAGACACCTGGGAGTGTATACATTTTGTACTACCATGTATTATATGTTGGTGGCTCGAGAGCCCCAATTTTGTATCATGACACTATGTATTATCACATTTTGGATGTATATAAAAAGTTTTATGGTGATCGGTTTATTTATTTACATGTGTAAAAATTGTTTTTGTGATTAATTTACTGTGAATGAAACAAATTCCAATCTAACACGTAGTTAGCATATGAGTCAGCAACTTGACTATTATCTCTTGGAATGTGTATGTATGTTATATTGTCAAATTGCCATTCTAATAATCTCACATGCAAGAATCTTCTTAATAACATCGGATCTCTAACATGGTACAAACCATTAAACTGTGACACTACTAACTCCGAATCAAGACGTACCTCAAGAGAGAGAACGCCATGTGAAATTGCATCCCGTAGAAGCTCAATAACGACACTATATTCAGCAACATTGTTGGAAGATGGCCGTAGACATACGCCTCTTGAAGATACTACCTGACCCATAAGTGTATAAATCACCCAAGCAGCAAAGGCTGAGTGTTGAGTGTGACAGTTTGCACCATCCGTGAATCCTATGTAGGTGGAAGATTCCATTGACATCTGCCAAAAGAAACGGAAACTAATCACAAACCCGATCACGATAAGAAAAAGACATAACTATGAAAAGCTGTACACTAATATACAATAAGCAGCCTTGGCTGAATATCATGCATAGTATTTCTTGAGATAGAGCCCATTTCTAGGCTCCGCCAAGGCCGTTCTTTCGTAATCCACTAACTCATACACACCCTTCTGTAACACCCGCTTGACCATGTAAGGACCACGCCACATAGGATTAAATTTGCTTGCCCCCAAGGGTTCTTTCGGTTGATCCCACAAAAGGACCAAGTCTCCTTCACTAAACCTCCTTGGATAGATAGACTTATCATACTGGGCCTTTACGCGACGTTTACTGACTACTAGAGCCACCAAGGCATCCCGAAGCTTCTCATCAAGTTGCTCAAGGTGAACCAAACGCTCCTCCAATGGTGAAGTGTCTGGTAAGAGTTCTATAGCTAAATTCAAAGAAGGAATCTCACATTCAACCCGCAATATCGACTCCACTCCATGTACAAGTTGATATGGAGAAAAACTAGTGGCAGTCTTAACAGCGGTTCGATATGCCCACAAAGCAGTATATAACATGATATGCCAATTGTTCTTTCTTTGTGCAATGGTTCATTGGAGAATGGATTTGAGTGATTTATTCACTACCTGTATCTTTGCATTCGCTTCAGGGTAGTAAGAAGAGGAATGCTCTTTCTTATACCCTAACTTTGATGCCAACTCTCCCATCATACGGTTCTAAAAGTGCGAGCCATGGTCAGTGACAAGATCTTTCAGAATCCTGAACTGAGTAATAATTTGGTTGAACATGAAGTGGGTGGCTGTCTCACCGTCGGATTTTACTGTAGGCATAGCCTCAGCCCATTTTGTGAAGTAATCAATAGCCACTATAATATGATGGTTCCCCCTAGCCGAAGCTGGGTTGCAATCCATAAAATAAAGCCCCCACTTAGTGAAGGGATAGGTGGTCATAATGGGATGTAAAGTGGTAGGTTTCGAGTGCATATTACATGTGAACACTTGGCAAGGGTGGCACCTCTTGACCGCATCAACACAATCCTTAAATATCGACGTCTAGAAATAACCTGCTCTTAAAATCTTTTGAGCTGTAGAAAGCCTAGATAAATTACCACCACACACCCCTCCATGGAAATAATTCAGCACTACCTCAGCCTCTTCATGAGTTAAACAACATTGTAAAATGGAATTTAACCCATGGCGGTACAAAGTATTATCCATTATGAGGTAGTTCTTAGAGATGTGACGTAATCATCATCGTTCATCTCGCGAGAGGTGAGTAGGGGTCTTCAATATTTGTAAATATATTATGATATCCCCATACCATGGGTCTAACATTGATATTAAGAATATGTGTTCATCGACAAATGTATCTTCACAAACCAACTCCTCAGCCTCGCTCGGGAAATATGATATAAGCTCTGCAAAAATTAAATACTTCTTCGATTTTGCTGAAACAAACTCAAGATCGAATTCTTGCAGAATGACAATCCATTTATTATATTTTCCCCCAATCATCCTTTGGGTGAGGACAAATTGAAATGGATTGACATGGGCTACAACCAAGGTCTGACGAAGGAGAATATAATGTCTCAACCACTGAACCGCATGTACGGTAGCTAAAGCAAGCTTCTCGATATGAGAGTAATGAATCTCTGCATCAATAAGGTTTCGGCTCAGATAATATATGACATGCTCTTGGAGCTCCTCATCCTCTTGAACCAAAACCATACCAATTGTCTCTAATGATGCAGCCACATATAATAGAAAATCACAGCTATAGTCCGGGGGACTAATCACCGGGGCCGATGCTAGGGCTCGCTTGAGTGCATCAAAGGACTCCTGGGCTCACTCATCCCAATAAAAGGGGGTGTCGTTCTTCAAGAGATGCATGAAGCCTCTAGTCAAATTGGCAAAGTTGAAAACATATCTTTGTAAGAAGTTTGCCATGCCTTGCAAACACTGAAGATGACGAATATTCTTCGGGGGAGACAACTGAAGTATTGCCTCAACCTTTAAAGGGTCGACTCTTATACCCTCTTTAGAAATGATGAATCCTAACAAACGACCCGACTTCACACAAAAGATGCACTTATGAGAATTTAATCTAACTGAATAGTGCCGGAATATTTCGAATACCAATCTCAAGTGATAGGGATGATGCATTCTCATATGAGAATCAGTAGCGAGGTCATCCAAAAATAATTTGATAATTGACTTGAGATCGTGGAAGATCACGGTCATTGCTCGCTGAAATGTAGCTTCAGTATTTTTAAGGCTGAAAGACATTTTTCGATATGAAAACATTCCCCAAGGACAAATAAATGCAGTCTTATGTTGGTCCTCAATTTTAATCTGTATCTGATTATATCTGGAAATGCCGTCCATGAAGGAAAACACATCACTACCCGCACACTCATCCAAAATCTGATCAATAAATGGTGTGGGGAAATTGTCCTTAGGACATGCACGATTCAAATCATGGAAATCAGTACATATGCTGATCACTCCCTGCTTCTTATCCACTGGAACAGGGTTTGAAACCCACTCCATCAAGGGAACAGGATAGATGAAACCAGCTTTCAACAACTTCTCTATCTCTACCTTAATGGTGGGTGCTTTCCTAGAATTCACCACACGTAAACGTTGTTGAACATGAATAGCATTGGGGTAATTCTTAATCTCGTGCTTGACAATACGAGGGTCAATACCTGGCATCTCATCCGAAGACAAAGAAAAAATATCACGAAATTCCTTAAATAGCTCGGTGTATTCTAGAATCTCAGCATGGGAACATTCTGCCCTAATATAAGCATTCTCTATCGTGCCAGGATTGGGAGAGATGTTGATAGGAATCATTGAAGATATGTTCGCCATGTTTCCATTAGCCATCGGACTAGGAGAGCTTAATGGAACCATAGGACTACCTACTCTCTGACTAAGAACCGCCCTAAAGTCCTCAGGCTCCAAGCAGTCAAGCTCTGGAAGAAAGTACGATCTATGATGGAGTTCCTCCCATGGTGGCTTAACTCCCGACATAGCCTCAATAATATCTTCATCTGAAGGGAAAACCATATCAAGGAAGTCATGTGCGTGAGAAGACTGTATTGCCCATGCCGACAGCACATAAGGGTCCTCCTCCTCCATCTACGAAGAGGAAGGACTAGGCTCTGCAAAACACTTGAGATTAGCTTGATAAGCTATCATGGTTGCAGGAAATGGCACGTCCATCACGACAGGATCACTTGAAGTACTCGGTGTAGGAAGAATCCAAGGATCTTCCATATGAATCGTGCGAAAAGACACCGATCTCGTAGATGTCGAAGCCTCATTGGAACTAGATCCTATCATAAGGATCGGTGTAGGAAAACTAAAGCTTCCCATGAGGGATGGATACATGCCTACACCCACACTCCTATTTGCCGACTGAGAGTGTTCAACGATTGGGATGGAAGCTCCCAAAGATGTGGTAACAGACGAATTCTTGAATTTCATTTGACCAATCATTACAATCTTCCCATTATGTGGAAAGCATACAATGTGGAACAGGGAAGAAGCAACGGCTTTCATACTGTACATCCAATTCCTACCCAGCAAGAGATTGTAGTGAAGGGGCGCATCAACCACCTCGACCTCTATCGCAATGGTCTTCCCTCCCAAATGGACTTTAAGGGAAGGAAGGAGACCATGTAGCCTAAAAGATATCCCATCAAATTCTGTTAACATGGTTGCCGATTTAGATAGCTTAGGGGAACCTAGACCCTTCAAATAGGATAAAGACATCACAGAAGTAGCAGCGTCCTCGTCAATCATAGTGCGCTTAACGATCATAGTGGGAAAGTGAGGCTGAAGTCTTGCGGTTTCAAATTTGATCACGGAGGAAGAATAATCATCATTCACACCAAGGGCAGAAAGCAATGCCTTCCTTTGCGAAGGACAACTCTGAAGCACTTCCAATGCAGACATCGAACAAGGAGTGTGACCCAAATCCTCGATAGATGAATAGTTATGGGCAGCTCGGGCATTTGGATTATGCCCTAAATGCTTAAGGAATCCCTTAGGAATGTGAGGTGTAGTCTCAGGTTTATCCATAGGTTTCTCAATACGCAAAGGGGACCCTGGTGGATCAGGCTCTTTGCCTAGGCTGGGTTGTAACGAACCATAATCTTTCGCACGGGTCACAACTTTTGCAGCACAAACCATGTTAATGCAACCATGACCACTACTCTCCGGTGGATCCTGATCATCACCAGACTGGTCATGGGACTTCGAGTTCATATTTTGATTGTGTAGTAAAGGGTTAGTTAGCATAGCTGGGCCCTGTGCCAAGAATCTCAAAGCTTCCTCAATATGGGGGCACAAGTAAGTGAGGTGATCGTCCTTACATAATTTGCAAGGGAAATTAACCTTATGTTTAGCTTACTTGTCCCCCCCAACATTCTGGCCATTCTTTTCATTACTATTAGGATTCTCATTCTTATTTCCACCCTTATGATTATTTTTACCCTTTTTTCTATTCCATCTGGGCTGCTGGTTACCCTTTTGGTCTGACGATTGCACAAAAAGTATACTCACCATTTGGGTGGGTTGAGACAAAGTCGTAGCTTGTCCCGAGGCAGATTGGTTGATTGACAATTGACTAACTTGTTTTGCAACTGAATCTGTAGGTTTATCACTTGCACAACCCACAATGCAATCGGCATGTGGTCCAGGTTTGACTTTGGGGTCGAAACTAGAACGTAGAGCATTGGGAATAATCTCATATAACAAACTGGACTGAGCATAGATCAAGTCCAATTCTTGTGCCCTAAAAATCGCTTGTTCCTCATTCTACACTCCGGATGTGGAAACATCCTTCACTATATATGGAAATAACGACTTGAGGAACCACTCGAGGAGGAACTCCGGTGGTATAAAGGATTTAATTAACCTCTTCTGTCTACGCCACTCTTGAATATGATCAGAGATATGTGTGGCTTTATCTTGCTGAAATGTCGACAATATTTTAGTACCAATGTCATAATGCAATGGTAGTTGGAAGTGATTAAGAAAAGTCATCGCAAGGTCGTCGAACAAAGAGAAAGCTCCCCTAGGTAACTCTATATACCATTTCGTTGCAGGCCCTGTAAGGGTGCATTGAAATAGTCTCAAATGGATTGAGTCCTGATGTAAGGAATTTGAATAGCACCATAGGTGAAACATAGTAACGTGTTCGCTTGGATCCTCTCCCATTTTTTCCTCGAACTTAGGTATGTCTGAAGGAATCTTAGTAGGGACAGCCGACCAAGCCGGGTCATGAGCTACAGGATCGTTTGTTAATCTCGACAAGTCAAGAAGATTGAGCATCGTGAGGAAAGGGAGCCTAGGATGATGAGGTTGATGGACCACTCCCTGATTCATATAGGTCTGATTACCACCATGGCCTTGGCCATAGTGCCCTCCTCCCGTATGACCCATATAGGGTGGCATGGAAGCACCATAGTTGGTGGAACTTGACTAGTAGGAGCTATGAAGCTGTAATTAGGAGAGTAAACAGGTTGTTGATACCCGCCCCCATAAGGTGAAGAACCCTGTCCATACTGTGTCCCATAATAGGGTCCATAAGTCATCGCATGCGATGTCCCATGAGACACTCCATAGGTAGGAATATACACTCCAGAAGTAGGAATATACATACCATAAATAGGGATATATGCCTTGGAAGTAGTAAAATGACCTCTAGTAGTATGAACATAACCTCCCGGAGCAACAGACAGTATGTAAACCTGAGACACAATCGATCTTGTAACCACAGTACATACCTGACTTGTAGCCATGTGCTGACTCGAAGGACCATGTGAATAAGGTGGATTGTGAAGGTTTGAAGAACTAGGGACATAGGATGAAGGAATCTGAGTAATAATGTATGTACTATTCCCTATTGTCCCTCATCTCGGATCTAGTATCCTAATAGGATCACTAACCCTAGACCTAGGAGGGATATGTGATGTAACTTCCACCATCGGGATGGAAGGTGCAATGTGACTAGTGATCCCAAACCTCTCCGCATGGTAAGGAATGAGAGTGTCCCTAGGAATAGTGTTAGGCTCAAATTCAGAGTCGACATGAAATGCCAAATCATTTGTAGGAAAACCAGACATACCATAACTACCATAGCTAGTGCTGGTGGGTTCAAAATGAGTCTCAGTGTCCTCCAACATTCCATACCGGTAACATGTCAATGGGGCATCAACCCTAGAGTGAGTAGGTCTATAATGAAAGGTTCCTATCTCAAAAATCATAGGACCTAACTCATCCAAGGCGGGTGAAGGGTCGTAAGTAGGAGTAAACTCCCCATCATCAACACGAATGGGAGAAGGTGGTTCAGGAATACCTTCTAAATGGTCTCCCATGGTGTGTGAATCAATGTGTGAAATAGTCCACCTAGACTATCTAGGTCTCTCTCCCAAAGGATGAGGATACATAGAAGGTGAAAGTCCTGCTAAACGACGAGAATGACGAGGAGCCACACCCAAATCCACAATGACTCAAAAAATAGAAAAGACTCTCTATTTACGTAAACCATAGGCCAACTATCATGCACAGAGAAATCACTAATAAAATCTAAAGCCAAATGCAAGCAAACAAGGGCTGGATAAGTGAGCTCCTGAATGAAGAAGGTATGTATCACCTAGGAGACGCTTGAGACTCCCATACACAACAAGTGGAGGTACGTAACCAATTATTGTGGCCCTTAGCTTCAACGCGTAAAGCGACTGTGCTGTCCAACCCCAACCTGGCCATGACACCCACAGAATAGCCCCTGCAAAGTACCCCCTTGATATCCTAGGTAAGGCCACTAAGGTCACCTCAATATAATCAATGCTCAGGTGGACAGTCATGGGTGGGATTGACCGTATGGGGAGGGTAGCAAAGCTCGAAACTCGCGAAAGAGCCCCCAGATACAAATACAATCCTGGAAATATCTTCGATGCTACTCAGTTTTGACTAGGGGTCATCTCAATCAATAACCGCTCACACTGCCTTGTGCTTAACTCCCTTTTGAGAGGGGGATCTTGAGAAACACTGGTTATACCAAGGATTTCACACACTCACCTGGACAGACACATACATGTTGTTGTTTAGTGATCTTGGAGAATTTACCTACAATGAACGATTCCAAGATCCTAAAACCTAAGCTTGTTGGTGCACCCTATAAAAGAAAAGAGTGTAGTTCATTTTAATTTAGCGTTGATTTTAATTGGCTTTATTACTCAAAAGAGGGATATGGTTGTGCAACTAATGGTGTTGTGACACCACATGAAGTAAAATTCACACCTAACAATCAATGCAAATGCATTGTGTCCATGAAAATAGGGTATACTACTATGTGAAATGCACAATTTTTCTTCAAATGATGAATGCAAGCTTTCCTATATGAAGCCCTAACTAATACTCCAAAGCAAATCTAGTGCAAGTATAATGCGAAATGCAAAATGCAATGCATGATGATAAGCAAATGTTTTTGGATTTTTTGAAATAAAATGAGATGCAAAAAGAAAAAGAATGATTCTACAACCCCTAGATTCTGCAAGCACACTAAAACATCACTCAAGCAAATTACTAAGGTAAAAGAACTCTAATGCACTAATCCCAAACAAAAAATCGAAAATGCCATGACAAGAACCTTCTTAAAAAAAAATTTAACCTAAAAAAAACATTTCTGGTCAGAAATAGAGGTATAAACAGACTCAGGAAATGCCAAAGGAGACTCAACAAACATCAAACTTCACCCAAAAACCATTTAACTTCCACAAAAAGGAAAAACTAGGGGCATACGCGACTGTTCACATTAAACCTGCCTGTATACTTGGAAATTGCAGAGAAACCCGTGTGTATACGCGACTGTGAGTTAAAGAATCACCTACAGAAAGAAAGGTGCATAAAAACAAGCCAAATAGACAAGCTGAGACAAACTTCACGCCAATCAGAAACTACCAGGCATATATGCCCCCATACCCGACGTAGAAACAAGAGAGGAAGAGCAATTCAAATTCATTGAATGCTGATAAAACAACCCCCAAAGGACAACTACTAGGAACTCCCCAGTGGAATCGCCAATTCTCTTACGAAGAGAAATTCCTATGGCTTGGGGTACCACAACAGACAGCTTGACTCTAGAAATCAATCCTTTCCAATATGCAATAGAAAATAAATGTCTAACACTAAAGGATCAGACCTCGTACCTTATTCCGGACGGTTGAAGTAGATCCCCGTTGAGCTTTCCAACTTAAGCTTGAATTGATAGATTACTTCCTCAACAACAAGTAAACAATACAAGCAATCTATATATCATGGTGTTAGATCTATTATAGCATATATAATCAATAATGTATAAGCATTTGACATAATCCAATGGATAAAATATTCATTCAAACACACATTGTTGGACAGGAAAAGATATTTCTATTAATATAGATCAGAGATTACAAGATACAACCTCTGTCGGCATGTCTGTGAATTGGAGAAACTGAATCCCCCACTTGGGCCTCCACCACTTCAATCCTCCATCTCTAGATAGCAAGCTCACAATAAAAAGGCAAGCTTGGGAAGAGCACAAAAGTGCTCCAAGGGACAAAGGGATGCAGACTCAAGCATAAGTTTTGGCAACAATGGACTATAGTTTCTTTGCTCTCAATTCTCTCTTATGCCTTCAATGTACCAAGGGGTTCCTTATATAGCTTTTCAAAGAGGTAAGGAAAGGTCGAATCCAGGCGATCTCAAGGCATAGGGAAGGCCAGGAGTCAAGTGAGTCGGATCCATGTCAAGGAAAACTCCAAAAGGATTTGGATTTTGTACACATCCCGATGTACACAGTTTTAGTGGTCAAACCCGTGTATATACGCGCTTTTAGGTTTAAAAGTCATGTGTATCATTTTTCACATGTTTTTAGGGATGGTCAAGGAAACATCAAAGGACAAAAAATGGTCCATGGGGTCTAAGGAGTCTGCAGCAGGACAGGGGAAGGCCATACAAAGTGTGATTCACCTGGAGTGGTGAAATCAATTATAACAATTGTTATTTTCTATGACATCTATAAATTAATGTAGGGATACTCTCCATGCGAGAGTATTGTCTGCAACTAAATGCAGATCTTGTCGGCAACTGAATGCAGGACATGTCATTTGTAAGGAATCATCGTAGACCTGTTTTTTAGGAAAACACACCCTTATAACCTAGGGCCTATGGGGTTATGAAATTACTAGCTAACTTGTATACAATCAGCCATTTCAGAAATAGAAATAGAAATAGGAAGAAAACTAAGCATACCTTATTTACGACTGTCGATCCTAGCTTTTATTCTTCTCTTCAACTTGCTTCCACAACTTCCAGGGTATCTCCAATCACCTACAAAGGACAATATCTTCCTACAATATCTTATATATTATATCAATGGTTAATGAAATAACATATTCATAATGAGATAATAATATAATTCATAAATCACAATATACAAGAGTGCAAATGATGCAATATTGGAAGAAGAACTTTATTTATTTATAAACAAATGAGATGATATTACAACCCAATGTCTGAGACAAGGACTCCTTTGCAAACCGAGGACACTGAGTTCTGCTGCTCCAAGATGTCTGAAGGAATACCACCAACATAACTTCACTCTATCGATTATTATTGATTAGCCTCAACCCATACCCTCTATGTGTACATGAGAAAATAAAGAGGTTTTGATGGTTGAGGAAGTTGATATAGTTATGATTAAGGGCTCAAATGTCCTCAAATAATTCTATTTATATTTGTTAACTTCAAATTAAGGAATACATGACTATTTATATAGGCAAGTCGCATATGATACGTGACTTTGTTTAAGGAAACCCGCAGGTACAATGCATACACGCGTATGATATGGGGGTTTCTATGCAAATAGTTCCGTATTTAACCCTAATGTCCAAACAAAAATATATTCAGCTGGTAAGGTGATGTTGTATTAAAGGTCATGCCTGTCTATAGTGTTTTGTCTACTTCAATCCAATTTTCCCTTTTGTGTTCTGACACATTGGGTGTCAATACTCGGATGAAGAAGTGCCACTTTACATGATAATATATCCCCCCTAAGGTGTGAGGTCAAAGGGAAGTGATGGCTAAAATACATTACAATATTTTAATCTTGGAGAAATTAGTTTCCAAGGCAGTAGAGGAGATACCTAAAACAAATACATATAAAAATCATATAAAAAATCATATCCGAGGATGCCATATTCAATATAGTGGAACAATAGCTCCTTTAAAATATTTGATTACATCATATGATATGCGTAACAAGACCATGTATATTACAAAGGTGGATCAAAGCCACAATATACAATAACGAGTCTTCAAAATCTGGAAGCTGTGTAATTGAACATAACACAATCTTGCACAACTTAGGTTACAAAGGGGAACCTAAGGTCTTGATTGAAATCCAAAGAAACCAATACAATCCCTACCACATGAATAAATGTACTAAAGTTGAGCATGGAAGGAAATCAATAGAATGTCAGAAAATGAGTGATACTGATAGCTGAAGCAAATGAGTTCACCAATAATGGTAGTGAATCTTAAGGTACCATCGTCAAAACTCTAAGTCTTCATATTCAGGAGGTGCTAATGAGAAACCATACTGTGACGAGGAAGGCAATGAATCCTCCAACAGATCACAAGAGTGACTGGGAACTGGATATGGGAAGGTGGACACAAGTAATACTCAAATAGGATAATGATGGAATCAGGATAATAATAAGATGAATGTATAATCCTTGAACAATGAGAATGACACAGAGATGACCCAAGGCATATTTTTACTTGCAGATAGCACAACTAGACTTATCTGTCATGTAGGATACATGATCAGATTCCCCATGTATAAAGGACAAGTGGAGGAGTAAAAACTCAAAGTGATAGCTGAGCTGAAAGTGTAAACTCAAACATGAGTACTGGAAAGTTCAGAGAGTGCTTTGTTCAAGGAGGACATGTTGCCATTGTTTATAACCCAAAGAGATTAATTCTTCCTTATATTTCCTGTTAAATTTTAACAAGTCTAGGAAAGTCAACTCATGTCTCTCTTTATTTTTTACAAGATTGAAGAGGGAAGAGAATAATGAGTGATAATGTCACTAATTCGTGGATTTTACGAGCCTGAACTAGTACATGTTCGTGGGTGTTTTCATTTTTTGTGACTTTGAAAACTCTAAAGAAGACTCTAGGGGGGTGCTTTTTCATACAATTTAATCTCATAAGGTCAGAAAAGTATAAAAAAATCCACAGAAGAACTATCTTAGCTCCCAAAGGACTAAGGTATACCATTTTTGTACTTAGTCAGCAAGTTCTAAAAAAGAGATAAACTACCACCAATGTGGATTCCCATTCACTTATTCTTAATGGGTTTGAACTAACAAGTTTTCTTAGCAGTCAAGTCTATTTTGAGGAGTTAGACGTGGGCCTAAAGAAACTCCATAAGTGCGGGGAGACTTATAACAGGGATAACTCTTAAAAGATGTAAAATGAGGCTCATTTTGTCATGAAAAACTACTAAGAAGGCTCCCACAAACCTAGCACAGCTGCGGCATCGGTACCAAAGACTATAAAGTGTTCTAAACTAGGATAACAATGAAGAGAATGCCCTATCCATGGAGTAACAATGATGCTGACGAGGTAAAAATGGTTTAAACACCATAGTCCGTGGTCAAAGAGGTAATCATAGGGTTAAAAAAAGAAGGTATAAATGGAAAAGTACATATTGAGGACCAAATCCTACCCTATATGAGTGGATAACATCTTCTTAAATATCTCAAACCTATTTCACATTGTAAAAAGTCATGGTATTAGTTCATTTATAAAAATTAATTTTTAAACTATAGACCATGGGTCCAAAAATTTGAAATTTTTCTATATATAGTTCAAAAGCAAGAATTAAACATACCATTTGACAATTTACCCAATCTGGCAAGTTTCTAGCTCTAGCTTCAATTTCTCACCGAGGATAAACCAGTGGACCAACTTGACATTCGTCAGTTTCAGGTTGGTATATTCTCTCTTCTCCTTCTTTTCAACCATTCTAATTTTAATTTTTGTGAGAACAAATTCATGGTTTTGTTCCTTCCCTAAAAGGGTCACGCAGCATACGTGGGTATGCTACTACAAAAGTCGTGTACATTTATTTCATACACAACTTTCTCTAAAGAAACTCGTGTATGATACGTGACGTGCTTAAAACACAGTCGCGTATACTATGCGACTTATTGAAACTTGTAAATTCCCAAAAATTAAAAGGAATTAATGGATTCTAATGCTTAATTATGGTCAATGGGCAGGTATACAATGGTTCTATAATGGAGGGAAATAGAGCACACATACATGGATCGAGAATCTCTATGGGATGCCCCAATATTACAAGCTTTACAACAATGTGGGTTCTTAAAGTTGTACTGTACTTCCCGCATGAGGGCCAATGTCTGTTTGCTAGAGCATCTGATCAACTACTGGGATCATGACCTAGGTGCCTTTGATCTTCAAGGAGATATTTTGGTGGTCATAGTAGAGGATATGTATTTTATTATAGGCTGTCCCGTAGATGTATGCCCATGAATATAGAGGGTACAGGTAGGGGTGGTGACCCTATGAGCATCCAGGATTATATTGACACTTACTGCCCGCTAGGAACGTAGAAGAAGGGAACATGTATCCATATTGTTCACATTAGGAGATTTCCATTATAAGTATTGGTAAGCACTGTGGTAAGAATCACGTAATATTCTGCATTGCATATAGCTACTCGGACACAAATGCGGATTGCTATAGAGTGCATGAGGGGTATAGTATTTGACTAGTGTTCATGTATGATCCCTATTATGAGGAAACAACTCTCTGATAGAAAAAGAGGGCACACGAAGAACTTCGGATACTCCATTATTTTATTGGTGTTCTTCTTTGAGAGAGTGTTTTCTATTAGCCCTATAGTAGCACTACCACCACCTTCCCCTCGGCAGCCTAGAATTACCAAATGGGGGGGAGGTATTTCTTCGTCAGGGTGGTGGAGGATCCATCCATAGTGTCTCTGACAATGAATTCTATATATGGTAGGAGTGGCAAGTACCAACTCTCAAGAATTTCCCGTATGCTGGACTGAATTTCTAAGGAGATAACGATATTTTCCTCCTGCCAGGGGAGGCATGGGGAGAGCTACGCATTTTCCTTTTATGTTTTATTTTTATTTTTATGAATTTTAATAATAAATATATATACATATGTATAAGATTTTTAATCCGTGTTTAAATGTTTTTAAAATGTAGATATTGGACCTGTATGCCTCGATGGGAACCGTAGGACTTTTGTGTGGCCTATACAGGGAGGGGACCAAAGTATACTTGGAGTTCTTGAGGGGAAGCTATCCAGGCTAACCCAAGGGGTCCCTACCATACGCATAGAGAGGATTCCCATTGTGATGCAGGATTTTGTAGTAGGGAATCCTCCTACTTGGATATGCCTACTGAGGAGGGTATCCAGGTCCATTCTACATTACAAGGATGCCGAGGAGGCAACCACAACCGAGGAGGCTGAGGAGTACGATTATATCTATAGGAATATTTATGGATTATGAGCCCTTTTTTGTATATATATACAGTTATGACATGTTCTTTGGATCAACACTCGATCTATGTATGGACAAATTTTTAAATACTTACATATATATTTTTCCTAGTTATTTACATGTGTTCCAAATGTATATGTTATGTTTATTTTAGAAAATGTGTGTTAAGTGCCAATATAGAATGTAGTTAGAATAAGCATTAGTGATTATGTTTCAATTTCTTGGAATGTGATTAAATGAAATATATTTAAAATTTCTTTCAAGTAATATAACCTGCAAAAACTGTCGTAACAAAGTAGGGTTTTGCACCTGATAATCTCCACTGAGTTGGGAAACCACGGGTAATGCCATGTGATGCAGCACCTGATAAGTCTGACTTCGAAATGGGTAATGCCATGTGATGCAGCATCCCATAAAACTGAATAAAAGACCTGTACTCAACCACATTATTAGTAGCAGGACCTAAGAAAGCACCTCCAGAGGCAACTAGCCATCCTAAGGGTGAATAGATGACCCATGCAGCTGAAGCCAAGTTACAGGTATGGTGGCTAGCACCATCCGCAAAACCTATGAAACAATTAGATGACATATGTAACAACAAACAAATTAAATTAGAAACACTAGCGAGCTAACTATTGTACATAAAAATACATATAATAAAAATACAAGAACAAGCACCATGCCTAGGTGTATTACTTCTTCAAGTAGAGCCCATTTCTAGACTCAGACAACTTATTCCCATCAAAATAATTTAACTCATATGCTCCTTTCTTCAAGACCTTTGACACAACATAGGGATCTAACCACATGGAATTGAATTTTCCTACCCTAGGGGTTCTTTATCTTGATCCCAGAGCAAGACAGGTTCCCCTTTAGAGAAAAATATTGGCTTAACTGTTTTGTCATATTGGTTTTTTACCCTATTCTTATGAGCCTTGTTTGCTGTCAACGTATCTCTACGTCATTCATCCATATTTTCTAAGAGTAGCAAACGGTATTCTAATTTCTCCGTGTTAGGGAGTACATGAATAACTATATTAAGAGATGGGATTTCACATTCAACTGGTGTGAGTGCTTCCACCCCATGAATGAGTTGGAAAGGTGAAAAACCTATAATAGTATTAACATTATTCCTGTATGACAAAAGTGTAAGACATAGCATGATGTGCCAATTTGACTGGATTGCATTAATTGTATGCTTCATAATGGTCTTGAAGATCTTATTTACTACCTCTACTTTTCCATTCACTTGTGGGTAGAAGGAAGACGAGTGATCTTGCTTGAACCATAGCATAGTAGTCAGCTTAGTCATCATACTATTCTAAAAGTGACTACCATGGTCAATGAAAATATCCTTTGGAATACCGAAATGAGTAATGATCAGATTAAACATGAAGTAAGCTTCTATTTCGCTCTCTTCTTTGAAGGTAGGCATTTCCTATTCCCACTTGGTAAAGTAATCAATAACGACAATGATATATTTGTGCCCCACAACTGAAACTAGATTGCATGCCATGTAATACACTGCCCACTTAGTGAAGGGGCCCACCGCAATGACGTGAAACAATAGAGCAGGATGTGGATGCATATTCCTGGTGTAGAGATGACATAGATGATAGTGCTTCACAACCACCACACAATCCTTAAAGATCGTGGCACAGAAATAACCGACACATAAAATATTCTAGTTCGTTGCTAACCTAGAAAAATGACCCCCAAACTCTCTACTATGGGAATCATTTAGGACACGCTCAGGCTCCTCGTGGGAAAGGCATCGAAGAAAAACATAATATACCCCTCTATGGTATAAAGTATCACCTATGATTAGGATTTTTTTTGCATTGACATGTAGTTTACATCTCTCTTCCCTTGAGAAGGATGCATGACACTTCAAATTCTAGAGATATATAAGGATATCTCTGTACTAGGGATCAGAGGTGGAAATCAGAAAGATATACTCATCTAGGAATGAGTAATCTTCAACAACTACATTTTCTTTTGTAGGAAATTTTGAGATAAGTTCTGTAAAAACTTAGGACTTTTTGGATTTAGCAGACTAAAAATCCAAGTCAAAATCTTGGAGAATGACTATCCATTTGTTGAATTTTTCGCCGATTGTGCATCGGGACAAAACATATTGAAAAGGATTTACATCTGCCACCACTATGGTTGTCCTCAGTAAAATGTAGTGACGCATCCTGTGAACATCATAAACAACTGTTAATGCTAACTTCTAAGTGTGGGAGTATCTAAGGTCAGGACCAGCTAATGCACGACTAAGATAATAAACAACATTCTCTTGGTGCTTGTCGCCCTCATGAAGCAATACCACCCCAATGGTCGACTTTGATGCAGCCATATACAATATAAAGTCTTTAGAGTAATCTAGTGGATGTAATAAAGGAGCCGACAACAAATATTTTTTCAATGCCTCGATTGCAATTTGTGTGGTTTCATCCCATACAAATGGAGTGTCCTGCTTGAGCAAGAACATGAAACCCTTAGTTATCTTGGCATAGTTAACTGTAAAATGTCAAAGAAAATTAGATTTCCCTTGTAGGCTCTGAAGTTTCCTGATAGAATGAGGAGGAGGAAAATTTACAATGGCCTCAACTTTCAAAGGATCCACCTAAATTTATTTGTTTGACACGATAAACCCGATTAGTCTCCCCAACTCAATGAAGAAAACAAACTTGTGGGGATTCAAGCGTATTTTGTAATGTCTACATGTTGCACCTAGAAATCTCACATTGCTTCTAAGTATTTAGGAGAATTTCATATTGCCTTTCAACCTCCCAGAAATCTTGATTTGAGTCAACTTGGTCACTTTTTTCCCATACCTATAAGGGACGGTGCCTTCATGTTTTTTGCACAGAGCGCCGACGGCGCATGTCTCAGTTGACCCATAAGTGCCATTGTCTCCTTCCTTTGGAAAAAACCATATATTGGCACCTTTGTCAATTTTCTAAGAGCACTGGTGGTGAGAAACTGAGAAAAAAGAAGCTTCTAGAAGCTTCCATGTAGAATCCTCCATGGGGTTAGTTCCTATATGCTTGGGAGAGGTGGCATTCACCTTCCTCACCTATAGGTATCTCATTCTATCCTTTTTCCAAGTCATCTCTTGAGTTCTAGGCCTATAAATGAAGCCTTTATGAGGAGAGTGGGGGAGGATAGAAAAAGCACCCTTATGCTACTAGTTTGAACTCTGAATCAGAGGGAAAGTAGAGTTAGTTTGTGTTTGGAGAGGTCTTCATAGTCATAGGATATTGTAGACATTCTTGTTGAGATTGAAGCCATCGACATCAAGGCTTTCTGGTTGTACTTCTTTCTCATCCATATATTAATACAAAGACATTTCCCTTTCCCATATTTGATTGTATTTATTGTAATTAGATATTATTGGATTCCTTGATCAACAATATGAATATTCAATTTATCATGATGCTCTCATCCCATTTTTTTGTCTTGTGATCTATTTTGTAGGTATTGAGCCATTGCAAGGACTTTTGGAGAGAAGACACAGATCCAAGGTTGAGGTATATCATTTTCATGTTAGTTTATTTGATTATTCAAGGAAAGGATATGTTTTTGTATCTTTTTGTTATATAGTTGTGATTTAAATTGCAGAGGAACAAGCCTAGAGAATTCTTAATAACAAAATTGGTGACTCTGCTGGGGAGCCTAGAGACACCTGTAGTATGGCACTGATAACGCCTAGGTACCTCTTCAGTAGTCATGTCATGGATTCCCACAGTCAAGTGCTATAGGTTCTACTCAATATCTCTGAGATATTTATCAGCTTCAGAGTGGTATAGCATCATCTCTCTGGTACATGAACGCCTAGCAATAGGAGACATCCCTACTGGACAGATAGACCCAATGTTTGCATGAGAATTTTTTTATTATCTTAGTACTACAAAATAAAAATGAAATAAAATACAAAAAAAATTAAAAACACAAGTAGATAATGTCTTTTCTTACCTCGGTCAGCCCATACTTCTCCCTTAGGTAGAACAAGCTCTGGGTCATCACAAAATTCTGCCCCTTCATAGGCATAATCCTCCGCCATAAGTAACTGGTTTCTCAATCAGCAAAAGAATCTAGATCCATAGATAAACTTGGTCCATCCACCTCCAAGGTAGGGCATGGCCATTGTTAATGTATTTGTAAGTTTAGAATGTATTCACTTGTATATCTTATGTATTGTACTCCGATGTTCCTATCGGGAAGTATCTGTAATGTAATTGAGTCATGTCATACGCCGATGTTCCTATCGAGAGAATAAATAATGTAAACAAGTCATGTAAATTCATTGAGGTTAACCCTTCATTGTAAGTCGGGGCAATAGTCCCCACAATTGAGTTAAGGTTAACCCTCCTTGTTGATCAGAGGCTAAAGTCCCCACACTTGTGGGGCACTAGGGTTATTAGACTCTCCTAGAGAATTTGGCCCTGGTAAGTAATTGTTAAGTGAGGCCAAATTGATGTAGTGGAAATAAAGTGAATGAAAGAATATAAATAGAAGTGAGGCTCTCCTCATTTCTACACACACACACTCACTCACTGCGGTGCATGAGTGAGAGAGGAGAAGCTCTCTCAAGTGAGAGAGAGAGAATAGCTGTGGGAGATCATCTTTTTTTTTCTCTAGGTTTACTGCTGCTATTGTTGCTCATTCTATCTCTGAGGAAGTTGTGGGATTTTCTCCTTTATGGTTTCCTCGAGGAAAATCTCTTGTGTCTATTGTCTCTTGTGATTATTGTTGTGCATGTTATTCTCTTAGATAAGATCCTAAGCTCATATTGCTTAATTGATAAAAATATAACATGGTATTAGAGCTAACCTGAGAATAAGACATTGTGCAGCTACAATTTCTAGGGCTTCATACTTTTTGGGTCTCTCTCCACAATCCATCAGTAAAATGGATGCTAGGATAACTCTCCATTGAAGGGCGCATCTTTCTGTCGAAGCAGAATTTGATTCCGTGCATTTTTAGCTTTTGTTGCGAGAAGTTAGGGATTTTGACAGAAGATTAATATTTTAGTGTTCCCATCATAGGATTACTCTCCTCATCAAAATTGAAGTTTAGAGACCCGGGTCGATATTTTTGGTTGGGTGAAACTCCGGGAAAGTCAAACTCTAATATGACCCCGGCCCTGAAAAAACCTAAAATACCGAAACTAGTAGTTTTGGTACATTTGCTATATATTACGATTAGAGAAGGCTTAGGAGCTGAAAATTTCATAGGCCAAAGATAAATTCCTGGTGTACCATGTGTAAAATTTTTAGACTAAGAATTTAGGGTTTCATCCTCTCCCAGGATTCATCCCTAAAAAGGACACCTGGGGAGAATTGCTATATCTCGGGCTGAAAAGGTACAAATTAAATTTCTCAAGATGTTCCAGAAAGGGCATGGAATCTAATTTCTATGGTAAAATTTTTAGACCTTGATGATGAAATAGGGACATGCGATAGTCTGTACAAGTTCTCTATGCTGAATAGTCCTGAAATAATTCACCTTGGGAAAACACTCATAAGTCCCAATTGGTGAAACCAATTCTTGTCAAAACCATGGTGTTTGAAATAAAATAGATGAGGTTACCTCAATATGAGATTTTAGACATAGAGGAGTAGTAATTGTGGAGGTATCACAGAAACAATATTAGGCATTTCTGTAGAAGAAATTGGAAAACTAGGGATTCCTGTTCCGGGAACTTCCCTCCACTATTTTCAGAAAAGGAGTACATTGGACAAATCACCTTGAAGAGGTCTATATTTCTATCCAATCAGATCTAAAATATTCCAAGTTTTGAAAATTAGGGTTTCTCTGACAAACACTAGATCAGCGAGCTCTAGAACCAGGACGAACACCTCAGATCGGTAAGACCTAATCTTTTTCTTTTTCAAGTTGAGGTTGTCATTCAAAATGACTAATCACAATAGCTTGATGACAAGCTTGGTGAGGCTGAAAAATTCCAAGCATGGAAGTATAGGATCTCACTAGTACTTGAAGGAAATGAATTAGACACCTACATAAGTGGAGAAGTTCCAGTTCCAGAGGGAGATGAGGCTAAAAGCATTACACAAGAAGAACTTGGTCAAGGCCAAGAAGATCATTGTTGATTCAATAACAGACCACCTTATACCACAAGTGTCTTCCCTAAAGACACCAAAAGAGATGTTTGATTCCTTTACCAAGCTATTTGAAGGGAAGAACATAAATCATAAGATGACTTTAAGAAACTAGTTGAAGAATGTGAATATCCAGAATGCAGAGACCATACAATCATACTTTACAAGGGTCTCTCAAATCAAAGAACAACTTGAAGTAGTGGATGAAGAAGTAGAGAATGTAGACGTTGTGATAACCACCTTAAATAGCCTCCCAGGATCATGAGATCCATTCATTCAATGAATGTGTTCTAGAAGGAAGTGATTACTTTCAAATGACTCTGGGAAGAGCACAAACAAAAAGAAGCTCGACTCATAATAAGAGAAGAGAAGATGAGAGCAACTGAAGATTAAGAGCTTGTTTGGCCCATAAATGGCCCCTTTTTTACCATCTTTATCCACCTCTTTTTTCCTTATCCTACCCCATTGAGCATGCTAAACAGATGTTTTTCCCTCACTCTGTTCCTCAAGTCACCAAGGTATGGTTGGTTATTGTATTATTTTATTAATGCTTATGATTGTGGTAATTAAGGATTTATATCTTTAACTATGCTAACATATGATGGCTTATAAAGGTATTTTGAGATATAGAGACTATAGGTATAGCGGGATGAACATGTTAAGGAAAGTATGGACATTCATCGCTCAAGCTAATCACCATCCATCCTACCATTGCCCAAAGAATGCGGTCTCAGTATATTCTTCTAGGCAAAGCTGTACAAGGATAGCTGCAACAGAATACGATAGATTTGGCGGTCAACAGTGTGCTACTGCTCGTGTATAGCTGTGATCTGAGGATATCATTATTTCTTGGTCAATTAATAGTTTCCCTATATTTCCTACTTTCATCCTTCCACGGTTGTAATAGTTGTTGTAATTTAGGGTGCCTGAAGATCAGAGATATTCATGGCTTCCCATTAATAGGGATAGGATGTTATGATTTACATTGTATAAATATGGGGAATTGTTCTAAGCCAGGGGTTGAACCCTTAACCAATTTATTGTATTAGCTACGACTGAGGATTGTGTATTTAATCTACCTTTTTAATACAAGGAGTTACTTCAGATCTAAGGGTTTTAACGTACGTTATATCCATCATCTCTCTGTGAAGGCTCGGACCACCTTCCCACAGGGATTGTGATGTTATGTTAATTTCATTTCTTCATAGTAATCTTTAACAGTTGTGAATTTACAGTGTGTTATTAATTGCATCTCTTGGAAAGCTGTAGTCGCATGGTGTGACAATTGACTGTATAGGTAATTGTTCCTTATGCAACTGTGTGGTAGCTGTAACATCTCTGTTCATTCTTATATCTTTTAATTGTTGTTTCCATAAATCCTTGCAGTTTGTTCCTTGCTTTTATGGTTGCAGAATTTCATTCCTGTACTTTGAATTCATAGAATAGTTGAACTCAATTCCTGTACTCTGAATTCCTGGACTAGCTGAACTCAATTCATGTCTTTTGGATTTCTAGAATAATCAGATCAAGATAGTTGGGTAAATCATTAGATGATTTGGTAAAAAGGACTTCATTTTCTGTAAAAGTAATCTAGATGTGATTTCATGAATCTTTCAATTCTAGATCAAGAACAGTAGAAGGTAATTGTGGCTGTATTCTTTAGAAGGTAAACTAGATTAAGTGGATCCGTGGGATGAACATAGCTGAGCAGAGAATATGATTCTTTATTTATAGAAGCTTAGTGTTTAAGCATATACATTGCATGCTATCCTTGAAATAAAAGACTTCCTTGGGTTGACAATAAATATTGAATGCTCTATATGTTAGCTGTAATTAACTTGCATATCGGGTGCCCACCATTTTGGCATCGTCGCTAGGCACGATAAGTATTAAATACTATCACAGTTGCATCCTGTAATTATTTCTATTCAATATTCATCAATTTTTATGTTTGAATTATTTGGGTTGCATGAATACAAGAAGGGTAAAGCGTGACCATCTTACAAATCCCAAAACCCCACCAAATACTAATAGTGCAGGTGGTCGAGGTCATGGGTGAGGTCTATAATTGGGGAGAAGGACATTCATTGACGATTTGGTTGATAGAACCAATTATTCTAGTAGGGCTTGCTATCAGGAAACACCTATCAGAAGAAGCCCTACCAACCCTGGCATGCCAACGTCAGGCTCTACAGTGGAGAACACACGAGCAACTGCAACACCCTCAAATACCTGTGCAGAGGAGGACAAAGTTAATACTGCAGGATCTGCTGATCGAGGTCCAATCTATCACACTAATGAAAAGGTTATAACTAAAGAGGAGTGGACATAGTTCCATCAGAAACTCATTGCTCAGTGGAAGAATGAAGAGGAGAAAACAGAAGAAGGAATGAGTAACAGACATGAATTTGATGAGGAAGAGGCAATGGGAGAAAATCATCACCGTGAAGGTCATTCCCTGCCTGAAGGGACAGTGGCTACACTTCAGTTCCCAAGTCAAAAACCGAAAGGGACAGGCCCTATGAAAAATATATCACCGTCGGTGTTTCCTCGCTTTCATGGAAAAGCGGAAGGGGATCCAGATGAATTTATTTTCGAATTTGATATCCTCTGTCATAGCTATGACTACACCACCGATGCACAAAAGCTGAAGCTCTTCCCTGCCACTTTGAAGGACAATGCATTACACTAGTTCATTAGCCTAGGAGGTGGAACTGTTACTAATTGGGATAGGATGAAACATGTGTTCCTGGAGAAATATCAAGAATATTGCAACACCAAGGACAAGAGAGAAGAATTGTTTAAAAAGGTACAAAAGGAGGAAGAAAGTATGGAATATTTTGTTAAGAGGCTTTTATATAATGTACAAAGATACAGACAGAGTAATATAGGGTTAGATGTGCTCAATATAATATTGCTTCGTGGGATTAGGGATGATTTCCTAGATATGTTAAATATGTTAGGAAAGGGGGATATCTCCAAGGATCCTTTCAAGAAAATTGTGAAATTGTGTAAAAGGTACTCCAGGGGATCTTACAAGAATAACAAGCGATACAAGTGGGAAAAATTAGAATGTGATGTATTCGACAGAACTCAAAAGTCATCTAATGGAGGAGCCACCCATTCAAATATAGGAAATCTCCTTGAAAAATTTAAAAACAGAAATGATGAGCTCTATCTCCTTGGAAATAGATGTCCTGAGGGCAAAGCAGAAACAAGCAGTGGAGGATCTCACACTGGGAGTGTTTTGTCCTCGATGTAGAAAGAACCACCCTCTGAAGGAGTGCTTGTTGGACAAGATAGAAGTGTGTGAGCCGTGTGAGCTTAACCATGACACAAAAGCATTCCCGTCACTTCCCCAAGTGAAGGCCGTTCTGCAGGCATCAACTCCAGAGGTGGAACCAGCTTATTTTATTGCATAGAAGAAGCCTTGGCAGCCTCGAAATCAAGGTATGACTCCAGAATCATTTCCATTTTTTAATAACATGAATAATTGGAATAATATACAAAACATGAATACACAATTCCCTTCATCTTATTCTAACCCTTAATGGTACCCCTCTCAACCTTCAATGCAAAATTATAACTCCTGGAATCCCTGGGTTCAGCCACCACAGCCACCGCACCAACCAACATCTTGGTCTTGTGGATGGAGGAATTTTCATCTAGGGAACTAGTTTCCTCAACAACATCCACATAAACAACAACCATACCCTCCTCAATATCCTCAACCTTATCAGCAGTCGCAGTTGCAATTGCAGAACAATGCTGCCGCTAACATGCCGATATGACCTCAGCTGCCTAATCAGCCTAATCCTAACCCAAATAATAAAACAATCCATCAATTTGAGACTATCAACATGTCTACTTAATCCCTTACTCTTGTGCCTTGCAACGACATTCGCTTAGGATCAGGAAAGGTAGTAGAGCCTATAATCATTGAGGATGTGCCATCCCCTGTACATGAAGAAGGGGTGAATCCACAGTATCTATCTAATACAACCCCCATCATTGAAGATGTTGAACATCCCACTAATGTGTCGGCTAAACCACAAAATAATATATCTAGTGACACACAACCTACCCAACTAATTAGGAAACCATCGTACCTCGAGAGATTAATGCTACCAAAGGTAGTGGGACAACCTCAGTTTAACCTCTTAGGAGAGTTAAAGAATCTTTATGTTAAAATTCCCCTCCTTCAAGCTCTTCAAGATGTACCTATCTATGCTAGAACTGTTTGGGATCTGTGCACAAGGAAACCAGGAAGGAAACCTAGAGACCCTCCCACTATTCATGTCATAGGGAAATTATCTGCATTAATAATGGGAAAAACCCTTCTTGCCAAATATGACGATCCTGGGAATCCAACTGTCACTGTGCAGATTGGGCATACATAGATACTCAACACACTGGTAGATTTAGGAGCAACGATTAATGTCATGGCATTTGAAACTGTAAGGAAACTTGGGCTCACTAATCTCAGGCCAACCCCCACCATTTTAGAATTGACCGATAGATCCACCATTAAACCTAAAGGAATTTTGGATGATCTCGTCATCTCAGTCGACTCTTGGGAGTACCATGCTGACTTCTTGGTTTTACAACCTAAGTCACAGCTAGGAGGATACCCACTGATCCTGGGAAGACCTTGGTTAGCCACAGCTGATGCTTGCATCAGCTACTGATCTGGGTCTATGACCATATAAGATGGCACCGAGACAAAGAACCTCACTATCTATCCTCTAGCTTGACTGAGCCTAGAAGCTAAAACTCCTTTATGGATGGATCCAGAGGAAGAAGAGGGCGTTCAACCATTATTAATGATAGGGAAGGATTTAACCTTTAAGGATGAAACTGAAGACGATGCCATTAATAATTTCATCAGTGAACCCACTTCGGTCAATAAAGAAATGTATCAAATCCTGAATATTACTCAAGGTGAGGAAGAGCAAGAAAATCTCATGGAAGAAGCATTAGTCAGTGACATGCATATAGTCCCATTATTGAAAAATTCGAAAAGCATTCCTATCAAAATAGAGTCTGGAAAATCCCTGAATATTAACCCCAGTCTCTCCCTAGATGAACATAAGCGCCTGATCAGTCTCTTAAAAGAACAGAAGGGGGCATTTTCCTGGGAGTACATAGACATGAGGGTTATTCCCTCTAACCTATCCACCCATCATATTTATATTAAAAGTGACTCCTGGCCTGTGTGCCAGCCTCAACAATGAATTAACCCCAATCTTAGTGACATAGTGAAGGAAGAAATTCAGAAACTCTTGGAAGAAATATTTATATATCCCATTTCAGATAGTGAGTGGGTGTCCCCACTTGTAATTGTACCCAAGAAAAATGGTAAGTGGAGAGTCTGTGTGGACTATAGGGAGTTGAACAAGGAAACACAAAAAGACCATTTTCCCTTGCCTTTTATCAATCAAGTACTCGACACCTTATCGGGTAAGAAGTTTTTCTCCTTCCTGGATGGGTTTAGCGGGTAAAATCAAATTCAGATTGCTCCTGACGACCAAGATAAAACTACCTTCACCTGTCCCTGGGGAATGTTTGCATACAGAATGCTTCCCTTTGGCTTGTGCAATGCTCCAACAACATTTCAAAGAGTTGTGATTGGCATATTTTTTGAATTAGTTAATGATAGTATGGAAATTTTTATGGATGATTTTACTCCTTATGGAAAATATTTTGAAGAAGCAATGGAAAATTTGAAAAAGGTTTTAACTCGCTATGAACAAACCCATCTCTCTTTAAGCACTAAAAAGTGCCATATGATGATGAGTGAAGGAGCAGTATTGGGGCATTTCATCTCTGCTGATGGAATCCAGGTGGATCCCTCGAAAATTAAGGTGATAAAAAATATACCTACTCCTGTAACTCAAAAAGAAGTGTGAAGTTTCCTAGGGCATGCTAGATATTACCAAAGATTTATAGAATTTTTTTCCAAACTTTCCTCTCCTTTGTTTTCATTGTTAATGAAGGACGTGCAATTTATTTGGAATGAGGCATGCGAGAAAGCATTTGTTAAACTTAAAAAGAAACTGTCCACAAAACCCATCTTAAGAGGACCCAAATGGACCCTGCCCTTCCACATTTCTTCAGATGCTTATGATACTGCTATTGGAGTAGTTTTAGGTCAGTAGGATGGTGAAGTACCTTATGCAATTTATTATATTAGTAAAAAATTAGCCCCTACTAAACTTAATTATACTGTTGCTGAGAAGGATTTCTTAGCCATTGTTTACTCCATTAACAAATTTCGACATTATATTACTGGATATCCTACATTTGTGCACATTGACCACTCTGCCATTAAATATCTAATGAATAAACCTGTTACTAATTCCAGGGTGACTAGATGGATTTTATTATTACAAGAGTTTGATATTACCATTATAGACAAACCTGGAAGAGAAAATTTTGTCGCTGATTTCTTATATCATTTCACTAACAGTGATGATAACTTTCATGTTGAGGAATCTTTTCCAAATGAACATTTATTTGTAGTTTCAGCTCACTCCCCTTGGTATGCAGATGTCACTAATTACTTGGCTGCAGGAAAGCTTCAGACACATATGTCCAAAAGAGAAAAGAGGAAAATTATTCAGCAAAGTGCCAGGTATTGTTGGGTAAACAGTCATCTCTTTTACACAGGCCCTGATCTTGAGATCAGAAGATGTGTAAGAGAAGATGAAATCTTCCATATACTGAAGGCCTACCACAATGAGCCTTGTGGGGGACATTTTGCAGAAAGGACAGGACACAAAGTGCTGAGAATGGGATACTATTGGCCGACCCTTTTTAGGTATGCAAAAAGATATGTCCAGTCTTGTGATATATGCCAAAGGATGGGTCATCCCAATAGATTAGATCAAATTCCTCTGCAAACACAATTAGTGGTTGAAACCTTTGATAGGTGGCCTTTAGATTTTGTTGGTCCTTTTATCCCTCATTCCAAGCAGAAAGCCTACATCTTGGTTTATACCGACTACATGACGAAATGGGTAGAAGATGTGGCTTTAGCGAAGGCCAATGACTAGGCTGTGATTGATTTCCTATATAGTGAAATATTTACCCATTTTGGGGTACCCAAGGAAGTGGTTATCGATGGAGGACCGCAGTTTGTGTTGCATCAATTTGAAACTCTGCTACAGAAGTACCACATTCAACACAGGATAGCTTCACCTTACCATTCCCAAGAAAATGGCCGAGTGGAAAGCACTAACAAAGTCATTGAAGCTATCCTTACCAAGACAGTCAAGGGCCATCATAGAGATTGGGCTGATATACTTCCGAAAGAATTGTGGGCATATCGTACCACTTGGCGCAACACTACAGGTTTCTCTCCTTACGACTTGGTGTATGGGAAAAGTGTTGTCTTCCTAATCGAATTGGATATTAAGACTTTGAAGACAGCCACAGAGGTAAACCTAGATGTAACTGAATCCCAGAAGAGAAGATTGAACCAATTGAATGAACTAGATGAGAACCGGTTAGATGTCGTGGATCAGACAATGTTAATTCATCAACAGAGATCCAATTGGCATGGCCGATTCATCAAAAAGAAGGCCTTCTGTGAGGGAGGCTGGGCACTACTATACAATTCCAAATTCAAAAGAGATTTCAAGGGTAAACTACGCACAAGATGGTTGGGCCCATACCTAGTAGACAGAGTATTTGATAATGGAATAGTCTGTTTGGTAACCATCGATGAGAACCGCACACCATTATTTGCTAATGGTCACAGGCTGTGACTATACCATAAGCCCATTTCAAAGGATTCATTTATCTCACAAATTGAAGCTGATCCAGATTACCATTTAGCACAAGGGCAGGAATTTTTCTCTGCCCTTGTCAATCCTTAATTAATCACTGTAAATCACATATGGATCTTTGTACATAAATAAATCGTTTTTTTTTGTCATTGTTATCTTTTTCTTTTGCACTTGATCCATTTTTGTTTTTATAAAATTTGCAGGAATGTGCCTAAGAGTGGTGGTCATTATCAAGCATGGTGACCAAAATCATTCTTCTGTGACTTCCTGCACCAATTTTTTTTTTACTTAAATAAATGTATCGTAGCTACGACACCCTTTTTTTAGCAGTTGCGACACCCTTTTTCCAGCAGCTGCAACACCCTTTTTCTGGCGGCTGCAAAACCTTTTTCTCGCAGTTGCAACACCCTTTTTTGACAGCTGTGACACCCTTTTTCTGGAAGCTGGAACACCCTTTTTTCGGTAGCTGCAACACCCTTTTCCGGCAGCCGTGACACCCTTTTTTCGGCAGCTGCGGCCCCCTTCTTTCGGCAGTTGCAACACCCTTTTTTTCTGGCAACTGTGACACCCTCTTCCGTAGTTGCGACACAGTCAAATTCCATCTATTTAACATTCTTTTATCCTTTTCCCGTAGCTATGACATCTTTTCCAGTAGTTGGAACACAGTCAACTTCCATCCGCCTAACCCCTTTTTATCCTTTTCCGGTAGCTACGGCACCTTTTTCTGGCAGCTGCAAATCCACTACATTTGGCTGATTTTTCTTCCAAGGCCATGCCTGTGATAAACTGTCTGATTTCTTTATGGCTTGCGGCTATGACTCCTTTGTTATTGGCAGAAATTTTTGTAAGATAGGAACTCCTCCAGATATGGCTCCAATTCCTGATGCCTGCAATTTGACTCATATTCTAGCACTCATCATGTTTTCGACCATTTTAACACGATGGTTTTTTGGTTCTCCGGTGAAAAAGGTTATCACAACACCCCTGTAATAATGATCACATTTAATGACTGCACATCACATGAGTACAGCTATTATCCAAAGGACATCATCCATCGTGCATTTTCAAAGGTATGGCTTTGATTAACTACTTGATTAAGTATTAATTGGATGTGACAATATCAATCATACCTTCCTTTCTATGCCCATTATTGCATCGTTCACTCTCTGTTCGTGTGACGTAATGAATAATTATGCTACCTAATAACTACCACCTTTCCTAATTCAGGATAAATTCCAAATAATCCAATGCGCTGAAACTTTCCGAATTTTCCCAACTCCACTCTCAGTTGTTCATGCATACTCTGTATGGTAACCTCCATTGTCAGAATCTGTAATCTGTCGGACTGCAACATACTTTTGAAGGAATAAAACATGGGTATTCTAGCTCGGTATGAACCTAAAAACACGTGAGAACTTAGAATAAATGCTGTAGTTTTTGCCATCTTTCAAGCTGCGAGTTGGACTGAATTTTTCCAACGCCTGAAAGGATTTCACTATGAAGCAGCTTTATAGTTCTCCTTGAATCTTATAGAAACCCACTCAGAGGTTTGATGATTGTGTATTGAAGTCTCTGAAGCCATAGTGGCTGAGGTCACTGGTCTTCCCCAGGTGGGCAGAGCTTGGTTCAGATGATGAACCCCCACTACTGCAGTAGTATAGGATTTTCTAAGGGAAGCGGAACAGATTCAAATGACATGAAGGGGGATAGCATTACAGTCATTTCCGCGACCATGGAATCAAGTTGCCATTTTTCTCAAGAAATACATCACCTCTGAAGGTAGGTACCAAATAGTATATCATTCTGAATTTCCTTTACTATCTCATCTCGGTCACAGGGATCTGTTAAACATTCCATTTTATTTGCTCAATGATTTACATCATATGGCAGGGTTTGTTCGAGCTGCCAAGCATCCACTCTCCTCACTTACCCTCCATGGCCTCATTAAATTAATAATATTATGAACCCTTTCTCAACACAACCAAACCTGGGAGCAATTTACAGCCCAAGATCAGGGACCCGCTCCCTTTCCTGGTGTTCCAATAGAAGAGGACATGGACATACCTATACTTGTGGGGCCTGTTCAACATCAAGAAGAGCCAGTCAATCCACAGTTGGGGGGAAATGTAGAGAAATAGGAGGTTCGGAGACCCTCCAATGTAGTTGGGGAGGGAGATGAAACTGGATCAAAGGATCAGTCAGGGGAACAAGAAGAACAATTAGGAGAGGATGTACATCAAAACCTTGTGGAAGAACTAAATAGTATGACAACTTTGACAGCAGAGGGTGAAACTGGAGTAGCATTAGATTTTGTGATAGTTGAAACTGAATATGGTAGAGCTATGATAACAGAAGAAAACACTAAGGTGGTGACTGTTGAATCTTCCCTTGAATGGAGAGGAACCCTGATTGAGGAAGAACACCCTGAAGAACACGAAAATGATGGAACTGGGGATATTCCTTCCACATCAGTTGTGAATTTAGAAACTCTAGCACCACAAAGAAAAAGGAGGAGATCAAAGGATGAAATAAAGGATGAAATTAAGGCATCACCACCAATAAGACGGAAAATAACCAGGTCAGTCATAGCAACATAAGAAGCAAGGGAAAAATGGGAAACCTTAGAAGCACAAATTGAGCTCCCCATTCTTAGACCCAAAACAATTGACACCCCACAGGAACAAGTCACAGAAGAACTACAGATTGAAGGACTTCTATTTGAAAACAGGCTATTAAAAGAGGAAGTACAAGCACTCCTAAAGGAATTAGAAAATTGGAAGGAAGTGTGCAAAAAACAGGGTGAAAGGAAGCTGCACACATTGGTTGAAGTTGTAGATCAACTGGAAGGATAAAATCCTACCGAGGCTAGAAATGAGGAAGAAAGAGTGGTATGTCCCACATGTGGAGAAATATTTGATGAGTTAGGTTATAAGGTTATATTTCGTGCCTTTACAACACAGTAGTTTGTACCTACAACTGTGGAAGGACAGGGACAACCTGATTTGAGAGATGGTGGGACTCCCAAAGAGAAAATACATGAGAAGGAAGTTGCAGATGAAAAGGATGTTGTCACACAAGAAACAACATCTTTGAATATTACCAATTTGGGAGATGGTGAGATTCCCCAAGAAAAACTTCATGAGAAGGAAGTTTCAGATGAGCAGGATGCTACCACACAAGAACAAACATCTTTGAATATTCCTGTTGAAATTGCCACTAACCTTGGGACAGAGGAACCAGAGGATGAAGTTATTTCTAATTTTATGGATGAATATTGAACTGTGACCCCTGAACCCTCTCATGACACAAAAATTATAGAAATGGAACTACAACAGAAAAACAATCATGAGGTCGAACAGGATCCTGTCACACAAGAACCAGTATCCTCGAATGTTGTTGTCCAAGTGGCTGTCCAAATGAGGGAAGAAGAACTAGGGACTGAAGGCACTCTGGAATTTAATGAAGAAATTTGTACTATGACTCCAAAATTGTCTCAGGACATAGAGATACTAGAAATGGAATCACAACAACAGGGATATGAATAAGTAAATCAGGATGTTGTCACACAAGAACCAACATCCTTGAAAATTGCAGTAGAGAATTTTGGGATGCAGCAAGAAGCCAGCATTGAAGTGGATGTCATTCCTGATATGGATTTAGGTGAAGATGAACAAGTTCAATCATAATCCTTAGGTGATACTGAAATCCTTGAGGAATATCTTCATACTGAAGAATACATCCAATCCCAGCAGCATGAGGAAAGAGAAGAACATGGCTCTATCACACAAGAACTAGTAGCCTTACATTGCCTGGCTGAAATAGCAGCTGAGGATCAGGTAGAGAATAAGATTAAAATTCATGAGGAATTTTTTCCACAAGAACAAACATCCTCACAGTCAGCTACCAAAGTTTCCAAAGGAGAACCTCAGAAAGAGGATGTTGTTACACAAGAACCAGCATCTCCATAAGTGGTGGAAGTTGTTGCTGAAGAAATTCGAGGAGGGGTTGTTGTTACACAAGAACCAACACCCCTAGAAGTAACTTCAGATGTGCAAAATGGACAATATGGAACATCTGGTGATAAGGTGTGGACTAAATCCCTTCAAAATTATATTGACCTGGATTCTGACAAAGAGGAGTATCCCGAAGAAGAAGAAACCCTGAAACCTACAGAAGAAATCTCAATTTTGATAATGGAGGTATGAAAGTGGAAGAGCCAGGTGGAAGAATACTAAGAAGGAATAGTTTCCCTCACTGAACATAAAAATACCATCAAGGGAATGAAGGAAAAATGGGCAGAAGAACGCATGACCCAGAGACTTCGAGAGGAAGAATTATAGAAGGAGCTAAGGGAGATGAAAAAGTTCAATTTTATGCAGGAGGAAAAAGACCAAATGTATGCTCTTTCTCAAGAACTCCTAGGCACTAGAGTACCCTCTTCCTCTTACCCTGTCTTTCTATTCGAGCAATTTATTTGGTTTAAATTAAGGGCTATGAAAGAAGGAAGAACATACGAAATAACAACCTCAGCAAAATTCTTGGAGACATTTTTGAGAAGCAATTTTGAGGACCAGAATTTTTTGTGTGAGCTATATTTGCATGAGATGGCTTGTCCTTTGGACCACCAATCGAACCTTATTCCTTTTTCAAGAGATGTTCAGTTGAGGGATTTTGCCTCTTTTGTGAGTAATCATGCTCAGTGGGAAGTTTCCTTTCAAAATTTTTCTCACAATGAATCCCACTCTAACTTGTGGATTTAGAGTGAACCTCAAAATCCTCGTCTTCTCCTTGCTCGACACTAGGGTATACTTTCATGCCCCATCCAAACTCAACATATAATGGAGTTGCAGGAAGGGGTTATTTCTACTTGCACCAGCTAGATTTCTAGACATCAATAAACAACTTTGGAAGGTAGTAAGCACAGATGGCAGGTTGCCTCTCCAAACCTCAGGAATAGAGACCCGTATTATTTTAGAAATTTTGAAAAGGCACATTCAAGGATTGAGGGTTATGTTGGATGTATCAGGGAGTGTGGAGTTAATTGGATGGGACTGAAATTCAGATTTCCTCTCATCTTGTGGCCAACAAAACCATACAGGATGGACTTCTCACTGACCAAGGCAGAGGAGCAGCACTGTTGGAGATATTGGGTTTCCCATAGGGGGTTCATAGAAAAATAAGGAACATCTGAGTTCCCCTACAACTTTTCTTCTCTCCATGAATAGAGCATAGTGCAAGATTCAAATTCAGAATAGTGGAGGTTGTTGCATGAGGACATGCAACAGGATAGTTGGGGGGAGATGTTGGGCCCAGAAATGGCCCCTTTTTGACCATCCTTATCCACCTCTTTTTTCCTTATCCTACCCCATTGAGCATACTAAACAGATGTTTTTCCCTCACTCTGCTCCTCAAGTCACCAAGGTATGGTTGGTTATTGTCTTATTTTATTAATGCTTATGATTGTGGTAATTAAGGCTTTATATCTTTAAATATGGTAACATATGATGGTTTATAAAGGTATTTTGAGATATAGAGACTGTAGGTATAGCGGGCTGAACATGATAAGGAAAGGATGGACATTCATCATTCAAGCTAATCACTATCCATCCTACCATTTCCCAAAGAATGTAGTCTTAGTATATTCTTCCATGAAAAGCTATACAAGGATAGCTACAATAGAATGCAACAGATTTGGAGGTCAACAGTGCACCACTGCTTGTGTATAGCTGTGATTTAAGGATATCATTATTTCTGTGTCAATTAACAGTTTCCATATATTTCCTACTTTCATCCTGCCATGGTTGTAACAGTTGTTGTAATTTAGGGTTCCTGAAGATAAGATATCTTCATGGCTGCCCAATAATATGGATAGGATGTTATGATTTACATTGTATAAATATGGGGAACTATTCTGAGCCAGGGGTTGAACCCTTAACCAATTTATTGTATTAGCTATGACTGAGGATTGTGTATTTGATTTGCCTTTTTAATACAAGGAGTTACTTCAGATCTAAGGGTTTTAACATGCGTTATATCCAGTATCTCTGTGTGAAGGCTAGGCCCGCCTTCCCGCAGGGATTACTGAGTTAATTTAGGAATTTTAATTATTCTTTTGTGTGATGTTATGTTAATTTCATTTCTTCATAGTAAGCTATAACAATTGTGAATATATAGTGTTGTTGGAGCAGGGTCCCGCAACTACAGAAGAAGCTGATAGTTTAGCAGAGAGATAATTTTTGGCGGAAAGAAGATAAGACAGAGCTACGACACCGTAGCATGTTTCCAGCTGCAGAACAGAGCCGAAAACCATGAATTTTTAGATAGAGAAGTCAAGAAAGGCAACGCTACCTGAGCGGCCAAGAAGAGAGAGCTCACCCACTGCATTGAAGGCAGCGGCGGAAGACAGGAGGGCTTAGTGACCCTCATAAAGGAGAAGGAGCAACGAGGCTGAAGCATTGAAGACGAAGGACAGAAAAGAGAAGCGGTGCATAGTACCCATGATCAGTGCCGGGAAGCATGGAATACTGCAGAGAGCTATGGTGTGACAGAAAGTGGCTACCTCAAATACAGATATGGCTGACTGTCACTAGTTAGGGTTTTGGGTTACTGTTGGGACAGGCCCACAGTGTTGTAATGGCGAGACCTTCGGGATGCCTATAAAGGGATATATTTTGTATTGTAAAAGGATTGGTCAGTTAGTTAGTTCATTCAGTTGTTAGTAGTGTTTGGCAGACTATTAGACTGTTGTATATAAATTACATATATATATACAATATATATATACCATTTGTTGGCTATGCTGGGCAGACCCAGGTTTACTATAATCAACCAACAACACCCCTAGCTCACTGGCCCTTTCGGCGATAGACCGCAAAGCGGCCTGAAGTCTCACCCGAAGTGACTCTAATGGGTTGGCCAAGGACTCAAGTGTCTTGGACCAGGTTCTGTGGAAATCCTACTTGCGGCTCGCAGCTCTTCTAGCTGCGGGGTCTCTTTCTCTGTGCGTCGCATGACCTTCTACTTGCGTCGCGTGATCTCCTCATCTCATAGATCTTCTAGCTGTGAGATATTCCTTTATACCACCGTGCAGTCCTTCTCTATGTCGCACACTTTCCCTGACTCGCGATATCTTCGGCCTTATCGCATCGCCGCGCACTGTGCGACACGTAGCTCCTACCCAACGCTAAGTCCTCAACCAGTGGTATCACACACCGCAGCTCCTTTGCTGGTGCGGTATCACCTCTCTGTGATATCCTACCTCCACGGTTTAGCGCACTTAGAGTTGCTCGTGTCGACGTCCAAGACTTAACATACAAGGCTATTCGATACTGCAATAGTGACTGTTTCACGCAAAGCATAAATGAACCATATACAACATGCCAAAGACTTTCGACTTATGTTTATCCTTCTATGTTACGGTGAACTGATTAATACATTCATTCATTAAACTGTAAACAAAGTCCATGAAATGACTGAGAAATGCATGAGTAAACATAACACATAAACCAATCGCATAACACTTTATTTTAACATGGTTCACCTCCAGGATGGAAGTTACGTCCACAGAACTGTGTTTTTATTATAGCTCGGGGGAAGGTAAAACACAGTTCTGCTGCACCGCATATGTAGCTCAAGATCTTCTCTCTTAGATCTCTTTTCTTCTCTATATTGCTCTCCTACAATATACTCTTCCCTCTCTGTCGATCCCTGCGGATCGTTACATGCATCCTCTATAAGCCAGCTACTTGTTACAGTAAGATTGCTACCGCTAATAACAGAATCAGAGCTAGGCTTTTACAACAGTCTAATAGTCTGCAAAATACTACTAACAACTGAATGAACCAACTAACTGACCAACCATTTTACAATACAAAATATATCCCTTTATAGGCATCCCGAAGGTCTCGCCATTACAACACTGTGGGCCTGTCCCAACAGTAACCCAAAACCCTAACTAGTGACAGTTGGCCATATCTATACTTGAGGTAGCCGCTTTCCGTCACACCACATCTCTCTGCAGTCTTCCATGCTTCCCAGCACTGATCATGGGTACTATGCACCGCTTCTCTTTTCTGTCCTTCATCTTCAATGCTTCAGCCTCGTTGCTCCTTCTCCTTTATGAGGGTCGCTGAGCCCTCCCGTCTTCCACCGCTGCCTTCAATGCAGTGGGTGAGGTCTCTCTTATCGGCCGCTCAGGTACCGTTGCCTTTCTTGACTTCTCTATCTAAAAAGTCATGGTTTCCGTCTCTGCTCTGCAGCTAGAAACATGCTACGGTGTCATAGCTCTATCTTATCTTCTTTCTGCCAAAACTTATCTCTCCGCTAAACTAGCAGCTTCTTCTGTAGCTACGGGACCCTGCTCCAACAAGTGTGTTATTAATTGCATCACTTGGAAAGATGTAGTGGCATGGTGTGACAATTGACTGTATAGGTAATTGTTCCTTATGCAACTGCGTGGTAGCTGTAACAGCTCTGTTCATCCTTAGATCTTTAAATTGTTGTTTCCATAAATCCTTGTAGTTTGTTCCTTGCTTTTATGGTTGCAGAATTTCCTTCCTATACTTTGAATTCATAGAATAGTTGACCTCGATTCCTGTACTATGAATTCCTAGACTAGCTGAACTCAATTCATGTCTTTTGGATTTCTAGAATAATCATATCAAGATAGTTGGGTAAATCATTAGATGATTTGGTAAACAGGACTTCATTTTCTGCAAAAGTAATCTAGATGTGATTTCATGAATCTTTCAGTTCTAGATCAAGAACAACAGAAGGTAATTGTGGCTGTATTCTTTAGAAGGTAAACTAGATTAAGTGGATCCATGGGATGAACGTAGCTGAACAAAGAATATGATTGTTTATTTACAGCAACTTAGTGTTTAAGAATATACAGTGCATTCTATCCTTGAAATAAAAGACTTCCCTGGGTTGACAATAAATATTGAACGCTCTGTATGTTAGCTGTAACTAAATCGCATATCGGGTGCCCAACAGAGCTCATGTTTCAAAGAAGATCCCTCAAGCAATGAGGAATATAAAGAACTCAATTCTTGAAGAACCTCTTATCCATATTAAGCATTTGGATAAGAAATGACGAATGAAGAACATGATGAAGCTGAAAGAAGGAGTCTACCCACGAAACAAATAAATATAAGTATTCAATTGTCATTTCATGATATTATTTTGTTATGCATTTGTTTATATTCAGTTGATGTATTATGCATGATAGAATGTTTGCATTGATGACAGTATACTACTAATATGCATGTGATGGGTAAGTAGCTCATGGTGCTATACAACTCTCCATTTCTACTTATCTAGAATGAAACCTCTTTGCTGACATATTGGATTCGTGCACAATCTCAATGTTGTCCTGGTAGAGATGGAAGGAATCTAGAAATTTTCTGTGAGATATGGATGAATGTTGTATTGGCTAAAATACTTGCATGGTTATATCTTTATGCATAAGAATTTACCATTATGAATATGCATTATGAAATGTTTCTAATCATACAACTGGTGCAATTGACTTGTAGGAAAGATCGGGTACAATCCCTTACAAGAAAAGAAGGAGGAGACTTGTTACGAAGAACAAGTGACTACAATTCAAGATTCACTCTAATAATCCAAAATGAACAAGAATGACTAGAATGTGATGTCAAAGACTTCAAGGGAACTCCATAATGTTTTCCATATGGATCTACACGATCCAGTATTCAGTAGATGGCAACATCATGGGATACAAGGCAGGATTCATAGCATGAGGCTTCTCACAGAAAGAAGGCATAGACTACGAAGAGACATTTGCAACCAGTGGGAGTTGAGGCACATAACAGACAGACTCATGTGTGCAAATTAAATAAGGCCTTGTACGAGCTCAAAAGACACCCATGGGATAACACATACATGAGGATCTTAATCTTCGCTATAAGGTTGAAGATAAAATACTATAGAGGATAACAAGCTCGCAGATGGGTGTGAGAAGAACTTTTTGAAAATGGCTCAAGATAGAGGATCTTGGTATCCAATGTCCCTAGATGGATACATAGAAGAAGAAACTGCTTGTCACTCTAGTACAGAATGTTTCAATTCATAGAGTATGAAAGACAGAGGGAGTATGATGCTCTCCTTCAGAGGGAGTGACTATAGAAGATCCTGAGGTTCGACATGGTATGAAAGGATGGAAAACTTACTGATGGCTCTAGGCTTTACTGAGAGCAAAGTGGATTCCAACCTTTACTTCAAGGTTGAAGGAAAAAGACCAGTGATACTCCTACTATATGTCGATGACTTGTTTTTGACAGAAAATAGGAACTCATTAAAGTTGCAAGAAGGAGACTCACTGCCAAGTTTGAGATGAAGGACTTGGAATATCCCTAGGACAAGGGAAATAGGCAGTAGGTATCCTGAAGAGGCTCAAGATGATGAACTGCAAGTCCATGACCATAGCTATGGCATCGAACCTGAAGCTATTGTGTGTTGCTTCATCAGATTCGGTTGATGCCACAATGTATCGTTAGATGATTTGTTCCTTGATGTACCTGACAAATATGAGACCGGATATTTGGTTTGCTGTGAACACATTGAGACATGTTCACCTGATGGTTGCAAACCATGTAGTGAGGTACCTGAAGGGTATAGTTGTTTATGGGCTCAAGCATGATATGAATAAGAATATTAACCTGGAGCGTTATGTGGATTCATATTAGGCAGGCAGTGCCATTGATAGGAAGAGCACTTTGAGGTGCTACTTTAGTATGAGATTAGGTGTGATCTCTTGGTTTGGAAGGATGGAGTCCTGCATGGCGCTGAGTATAGCTGAGCCAAAATATGTTTCCACTTGCTATTTGGGAGGTAGTATGTTTATTTTGAAAACTACTATTTGATTTGATTGATCTAACCTTCATTTTTGTAGGATGCAGAGAGGAGCAGTGAAGCTCCATTTTGTGATCCTGATCAAGATATCTTGAAAGAGGGAGTTCTAGCATAGCTGGTGAGACAGGTTTTCTGAGCATAAATCCTGTCAAAGCTCATAGGTTTCTCAGACTTAAATGGTCCTATAGGTTTTCCTTAGATGAAATCGATCCTCGTGAAGCTCGCAGGTTATGCTTGGACGTAATAAGCCCTGATGTGATTCTATGCTAGAAATGGCCAGAGTGAAGTTTGAGTACTTTAGGGAGAAGCTTGGTGTTCTCTAGATCGAGGTTCCTTCCAAGGGGAAGTGATTCTGTGTGCCTTTTTGACATGGTGACAGGATTGGTTCCTTTCATGGTCAGATGCAAGTGTTGTTCCTTTCGACATGGTGACAGGATTGGTTCCTTCCATGGTCAGATGTAAGTGTTGTGCCTTTCTGACATGGTGATAGGATTGGTTCCTTCCATGGTCAGATGTAAGTGCTGTGCCTTTCTGACATGGTGGAAGGTTTGGTTCCTTCCATGGTCAGATATAAGTTCTAATGACACATCTAGTATGAAAAAGGATTGGATCTATGATGATGCCACATCTAATATGAAAAAGGATTGGATCTATGATGATGCCACATCTAGTATGAAAAAGGATTGGCTCTGTGATGACACATCTAGTATGAAAAAGGACTAGCTCTTTGTAGATGCCACATCCAGTATGAAAAACGACTGGCTCTATGATGAGACATCCAGTATGAAAAAGGAATGGATCTATGTAGGTGCCACATCTAGTATGAAAAAGGACTAGCTCTGTGATGACACATCCAGTATGAAAAAGGACTAGCTCTATGTTGGTGCCACATCCAACATGAAAAAGGGTTGGCTCTATGATGACACATCCAGCATGAAAAAGGGTTGGCTCTGTGATGACACATCTAGTATGAAAAAGGAATAGCTCTATGTTGGTGCCACATCCAACATGAAAAAGGGGTGGCTATGTGATGACACATCCAACATGAACAAGGGCTGGCTCTGTGATGACACATCCAGCATGAAAAAGGGCTGGCTCTGTGATGATACATCCAGCATGAAAAAGGGTTGGCTTTGTAGAGGACTACATCTATTATGAGAAAGGACTGGCTTTGTAGATGTGCATCCAGCGTGAAAAAGGGCTGGCTCTATCGATGAATACCTACATGGAGGATAGGCCTACACCCAGCATGAGAAAGGGATGCCTCTATAGAAATTCTTATGACAAGTAGAATTGAGATATCACCAGTGCTGATGACCTAGTGATGATCCAACAGTGATGATCCAGACTTGATGATGATCTAGCAGTGATGATCCAAACTTGATGATGATCCAATGATGATCCAAAATAGATGAAGATGACTTGATGTTGTAATCTCATAGATCACATAAGGTTACCAATAATACATACCAAAACATTCATACATAACAGAGACAAGAGATAAGAACAAGTAGATGAATTAACAGATTATATTAACATGAATGGGTCCATACAATGCATAGAACTGAACCGAGTTCTCTTCTGGCTCAACAACCTAATATATATTATTACAAAATAGTTACAAAATAAATACCTATCGGTTCGGTGAACCGACACGACCTTAGGTGGTCGACCTAATCTCTATTTTAGTCAATCGACCAACTTAGTCGACTGATCGACTAAGTCAACATACCGACTTGCTCCTCCAACATCTCCCCCATGAACAAAATGTTTCTTATTCCTGAAGAAATAGGGAGGTACAGGGAGGTACATTCTTAGTCGGACTGATCCATGGGTATCTATCTCTTCGACAACAAAGGGTCCCATCCATTCTGTATGTATATTTTTAGGTTTACCTTTTACCTGACTATTGTATAGTAAATCAAGATCTCCCACCAACAAGTTTTTTGTTTTTGATGTTTCTGTCGTGCCATGCTTTTTGTTGCTATTTATGGATTTCTTGATGTTGCATTGCCATTAGTTGGTGTTCTTCGAGTTTACTTAGTTGCAATAGTCGGTCCTTTCTTCCTTGTTTGACATCGACATGTAGGATCTCTACAATAATAGGTGTCTATTGTCGGAAGTGTAATGGAACTACTATTTCTTTTCCATAGAGTGTCGAAAGGGGGTTTGGTTAGTCGAGCGTTTATATGCTGTTTTGTATGCCCACAAAACTGTAGGTATTTTCTCATCCCAATCATCCTTATCAGCATTACATATTTTCGTTAACCCTTTTGTTAATGTTTTATTAAATGCTTCAATTGCTCCATTCGACTAAGGAGGGTATGCTATACTCCGACGGTGGTCGATTTGGAACAGATCGGTTAGGGTTTTAATAATTCTATTGAGAAAGTGTGTTCCCTGATCACTGATTAAGGTTAGCATACATCCAAATCTAGTGATGATATTCTCATAGATAAACTTAGCAGCTATCTCACTAGAACATGTGTCGACTGGTTCTGCCTCTGCCCATTTGGTTACATATTCAACTGCAGTTATGATATACCTCACGCCTGTCCTTTTTGCTAGTATAGGAAATGGTCCTATGAAGTCTATGGCCCAAATTTCAAATGTAAAACTTGGGTTTACTGATATCAAAGGAATTTTTGTTCTAGGCTGGGGTCGATCTAGTCATTGACATCTGTCACATTGACATACAAAATTTTTGCAATCTTTGTGAAGTGTCGACCACCATAACCCTGACTATTGGATTTTCTTTGCAGTTGTGTCTGCTTGGAAATGTCCTCCTGTAGGTCCATAATATGATTCATGCATAATGTTTTCTCTTTCATGTTTTAGTACACACCTTCTAAGGATGTCATCTAATCCCATCTTGTAAAGAAATCCATTTATAAGACTGTATGGTGCAACTTTCATAGCTAGGATTTGTTTCTTCTTTGTACTCATTCCTTCTAGTGCTTATCCATCTTCTAAGAACTGGGCTATTTACTCTAACTCTACTAGGATGAATTCTATCAAAAATAGATGTGCATTAGGTAAGTCATCTTTGACTCCTATCGGCTCCTCTCCTGTGTCGATTCGAGATAAATGGTTGGGACCAACATTTAACTTACCTGGTCTGACAATGAATTTGAATTCAAATTCTTGAAAGAGAAGTAGCCATAGACAGATTATTCCATGGTGTAGTGGTTTATTCACAAGGTATTTTAATGCCTGATGATCAGTGTAAAAGATAAATGGATTAGCTAGGAGATAGTGTCGATATTTTTGTAGTGTAAAGACCATTCCTAGTGCTTCTCTTTCTGTTGTTGAATAATTTCTTTAAGCTTTGTTTAATTTTCTACTGCTGTAAACTATAGGATAGTCCATTCCATCATCTCCTGGTTGAGTTAAGATTTCTCCTATTGCTAGACTTGATGCATCAATATGAACATGGAATTTGATCGACCAGTTTGGAAACCTTAGGATTGGTGCTTCGACTAGTTTTCATTTTAATTTTTCAAATGATATATGGCACTCCTCTGTCCAGTTGAACTCTTTATCTTCCCTTAATAGTTCTTTGAGTGGATAGGTCATATCTAAATAATATCTTATGAATTTTCTGTAATAGCCTGTCTGGGCGAGTAACACCCTAACTTGTTTTGGGTTTACTGGTGGTTTTAGGTCGAGGATAATTTTGATTTTTGCAAAGTCAGCCTTAATACCTTCTTTATAGACAATGTGCCCTAATAATATCCCTATGGGGGTCACAACTATGCATTTATTGATATTTAAGGCTAATTGGATTTGTTGACATCTTTCCAAGATAAGTCTTAGCCACTTGCAATGATCCTTTAACATGGATTATATTGTCCAATCATGGAAGTATACTGCCATGGTCTTGTAAATATATTCTTGAAATGTTTTGAAAACAATTCTAGAAAATATTGCAGGTGCATTTTTTAATCCAAAAGGCATAACCTTATAAGAAAATGAGCCAAATTCACATACACATGTTGTTTTTTTCTAATCCTCTTTAGCTATTGACACTTGGTTATAACCTGAGAATTCGTCTATAAATGATTAGCATTCCTGTTCTGCAACCTCATTTAAGATTTCATCTGCATAGGGAGTTGGAAATGGGTTTGTCAGTGTCACTTTATTTAGTTCTATGAAGTCGACACAAATTATTAGTTTGGTCGGATCATGTTTCTTAGGTTGTACAACCATTGGACTTGCCCATTCTGATTGGTCAATAGGATAGATGATGCCTGCTGCAAGAATGTTATCAATTTCATTTTTGACTATATCTTTGTATTTGTGAGCTAGCTTATATGGCCTTTTCTTCACAGGTTGAACATCAAGTTTAGTGTCAATCTTCATTTCTCCCATTTCATGGACTAAGCCTTTGAGGTCTTTATAATCTCTAGAAAATACATCTTGTAACTCTTTTAATAAGTTCACTATCTTTGTGTTCTGCTCTTCACTCCAGTAGTCACCAATCTTTGCCATTTTTGGTCGGTCATCATTTGAGATGTCGAATTCTCTAGTTTTGACTTTAGTATCTAGCCATTTTGGTGCTTTGGCTTCATTGATTGGTCGGCTTCCTTCTTTAAACTGGGAGAATGTGGCAGGGAAGTCGGTTGCAGACATTCGGTTGGTCTCCTCCTTGTCGGTTGTTTCAACTTTAAGGACTATATGAATAGGTTTGGTCGTTCTGACATGGTTTGATTTCCATCTAAATATTTTACCTTCTGTATTCTCATTTTCTAACTATAGTCTTGTTGACTATGGTATTGTCTCGGTTTGTATATTGTTACAATTCGTTGTCTGTCGGTTATCTTTTAAGGGTTTGTTTTCTGTTGGTTGTATAAATTCTTTAATCTGTTTTGCTGTTTCGACCAACTTTTAATTTTGTGGGATAAAGTTGAAATATTCAATGAAATTTTCTCTGAGTTCATGCCATAAGAATGTTTCACCTCTAGCTTCTTCCATTTTATACCATTTGTTTGGTAAGTCAGTGAGGGTTGATGGAAACAGGTGTGGCCATGCTCGTTCATCCTTATATCCAATTCTTCTCCATTCTTTTTCACATGTCTCAATATGATCTTCTGGATTCTGTCCTTGAATGAATATAGGTATCTGAGCCTGTTTGGTTAACTTATTTCCTCCAAACCTTTTGACAAAGTAAGTCGAAGCTGATGACCAGGTCTACAATTTTGTCTGATGGGTATCCCACCATCTAGTAGCTTGTCCTGTAAAAGTTTCTAATAAACTTTGTAGTTGACCATGTTCAAATATTTTTAGAAACTTGTTCTACATGCATGAATAGTGATTCTCTTTCCTTGTATCTTGGTATTTGTGTAGTATTTACATTGGTAGGTTTTAAAGTAGGGTATTCCCTAATTTTCTTCTCAAAGATTTTTGGGACAATGGACACTATGAAGCACTATTGGGTGGGATTTTTCTATACTTTTTGAATAGTCCAACACCCTCTTGCTTTTGTTTCGCAGTTCTCGACTTCCCAATCATTTAATTTTGCATCTAAATTATAACCGACTGAGTCTTGGTTGCCTAAATGAAGTTCTCTGTAGATATTAGGTTCTGTATAATCTGCATTGTTTTTTATCTAATAAAGTTGTCGGATATCAACTTCTTCGTCGATAGGTTCTATCCATGGTTCTCCTTGGGATGGATGAATATGTACAATGAACTTTTGACCATTTCCTTTTAATTTGATTCTCTCTTTGTCCAGGGATATCGATGCTTTCATCTTTCTACCCCAAGGTCGACCGGATAACGCTGGGAAGGAACTGGATCCTTCCTTAGGTTTAATGATTTCAAAGTCGAATTTGGTTGAGATTCCTTTTATAGTTGTATCAACATTTTTCTAGACTCCAATAGGTTCAATTAGGCCTTGGTAATCTAGTTTAAGGTATATACCTGACTCATATAGTCGAGGTCTACCCATTTGTTCCCAAGTGTCATGAGGCATGATGTTTACTTGTGATCCAAAGTCGAGCACTACTTGTCGGACATGGTATCCTTCAATTTCCAGGTCGACAAGTGGGTCGGCATCACTTTTATCTTTTTGATTTAAACTACAGATATTCTTTGTTTGTTTTTTGATGTTGTTGCGTTTTATTTCATATAGCAAGTCGATGAACTGAGATACTGAGTTATCTTTTTGTATGAGCTGTATTAATTGTTTTATTGTGTTATGTCGATTGTCATTAGTCTCTTCCTGTCGTGAAAATTCTTTGAATACATTTGTTGCTTCTTTATATGTTTGTTTTTCTTTAAGTGGATCAGGGTAGACATTCTTCTCTTTTATTTTGCTGATTTTTGGGTTATCACTTCCTGTTTTTGTCCCTTGTCGGGTTATGATATGCAATTTTTTTTTGTTTATTACTTCATTTTTTTGCACACACAACAAGACATTAACATTTTTCTTTTTATTTATTTTATCCATCATGGTAGGGAAATCCTCTAATGAGTGATCCCCTACTCCACAATGAGTACAAAATTTGAGGTCAGTTCTTTCTTTGTATGGACAGTCTGCATACCGATGTCCCTCCTTATAACATGTAAAGCATTGGATGGGTCGATGTGGTTGGTTGTCTTGATTTCTAGAGAATCGACCTCGACCTTCATAGCCTCCATGTCGATTGTCATACCGACGCTCGTATCTTTAACCTTCATATCTCTGATTGTTCTGATAGTTTGGTAAGTAGTTTTGCTCATTATTTTGTGCAACTACTTTGGTCTGATAGACTGCATGATAATTCTGTCAGTTCTTCAGGTTCAGATGGTATTCGACTGTGTTATAATTTTTAGTTTCACAGATTGCACACCAAGATTCCTTGCTGTTCTTCATGTTGAACGGGCAATATTTTGTTGAGTGGTCTCCATGCTCTTGGAAAATGTCGCAAAAACATTTCATCTGCATGAGTCAAACGTCCTGTTGGCTGATTTCCTGTTGATAGTTTTCTTTTGAATGTCCGGTCATTGAGCACTTCATGCACTAGATATATTGACTTTTGAGGTTTAATTCTTTTAATGACTTCTACACGATCTCAAGCTGTTCTTCTAGTCTATGATCAGTGGATTATGCTGGTATGTCCTCATCCATTTCCACTTGGAGAGATTTTGTAAGCACATCTTCGTAAGACTTGAATGTCTCCATACTTATGTGTCGGCAGATTTTCTAAGATAAACCTGCAAGAAACCACTGGATTAATAATTGTTCATCTATAACATAGTCCAGTTGGCTAAGAAGGTATTTCCATCACTTATCATAATCGCAGACAGTTTCTCCTGGCTTCTGTGATGTTGTTTTTAATTTCTTTGCTGCCAAATGTTTTGCATCTGGAGTTTTGAAAAATGATAGAAAAAGCACTTTGATCTCGGCTTTGGTTTCCCAAGGTTATCTTTCAGAAAAGGTCATATACCAATTTAATGCCATTTTCCTCAAGGCAATGACAAACTGTGCCATCTTCCTGTCTTCGTCTGTAACTTGGTTAGCCTCCCAAGTCAACTCACAGATGAACCAGTGTCATCTGGGGTCCTCATACCCCTCACATAGAGGAATATATGCGGACCCGTGAACCATGTCAGAATCACTGTCGCTTCTTTCAAGAGGTGGTGATGGTGGAGGTGGGGGTGATGTGGTTATTTTCTTATTCCTCTCTGTAGAACTATCGTCAACGGAACTTTTGTCTCCTTCGGTTGTTTTTGTTGTTTCATCTTCAACCAGCAGTTGGTTGATTTCAACTTCTTCTGTCGATGTCGAACTGCAGCTACCTATTCACAGTTTTGAATGTTTTGTGTCCTTCAAAGCTGTATTTGGCAGGGGGGGTGCTCCTTCATGTGTTGGTAAAAATAAGTGGATAATTCGGTTGGAGGGTATCCCTTGAAAGGTAACCCAATTTCCTTCTTTTGGTCGACAGATAATGAGGTGTCTTCCAGTGTATGTCTCGTCGTCTAGTCGACTCCATATACCAAAGTCACCAGCTCCTAGTCAGAGGTCCTCTTCGACAATAGTTTGTATCTGGGTACGCAGATTCAAAAAAGACAGAGTTGTTCCTTCTTGTGGAGCTTCTAATTGGAGAGCTTCTAGCTACTCTATCCACAATTCTTCTTCCGTAGGGGACGCCTCTTCTTCCACGCCTTCTTCTTGTTGGTCATGACCCGACTCTGGCGGATTTCTTTCTTGGTAAGTCACCCTAGTACTCATTCCTCTATGCATCGCTAAGGCTCTTTCTCTTCTTTCTTCCCTCCTTTGTTGTCTCTCTTCCCTTTCTATTTTCTGAATGTCTAACATACCTTTATGTGATACTATCTTCTTGATTTCCCTTTTGGTTGACTTCTCATTATTGGTGATTGGTATCTGCGTTTAGCCGACTAGAATCCACTCCACTTTATCCCAAAATATGAATAGCTACCCCCACATAGCCTACTTGACGCTTTAGAAAGCCCGGATAGTTCGGTTTACTTGCTTACGAATTATTCCCACTCCCTTTCGGCAATGAATTTTTCCCACCTCTTTTGCTTTTCTTCCCAGTTAGGGTTTAATGGCGGTCCATGAAGTGATGGACGAGTTTCGATAATATGACCCACTCCCTTCTCAATCAGGAACTTAAACAACAAGGTTGGTAAGGAACACAGAAATTGCTCGGTGAGGTCTATGTAAAATTTCTCCTTGACGGTTTCCACCGAAGTTCTATCTTTTACTGCTTGCTCCTCGTAGAAGTCATCATGATTTTTTTGAACCACTCCGACAAGTTTGTTCTTCCCCCTCGGATCAATTTTTCTAGCAACTGTTGATCTTTAGTCTCTTCTGGCTTTTTTATCCAGGAGTTTCTTTAGAAGTTAGGGCACTGATTCTACAAACTTCTCATGTGTCTCTGTAAAGAATTTTTCTTTTCCTTGTGCGGTCGTTAATCTGTTTCTTCATGCATAATTATGCAAATAATTTGAAATTTTACATTCTCACCAGTCCTTAATCTCGTGTTCTGATATCATCTGTTTGCATACATCTCAGACATGTACTACCGACAACAGAACCAATGTTTTAATCTCACAGATCAGATAAGGTTACCAATAATACATACTAAAACATTCATACATAACAGAGAAAAGAGATAAGAACAATTAGATGAATTAACAGATTATATTAACATGAATGGGTCCATACAACGCAAAGAACTGAATCGATTTCTCTTCTGGCTCAACAGCCTAATATATATGATTACAAAACAGTTTCAAAATAACTACCCGTCGGTTCGGTGAACCGACACGACCTTAGGTGGCCGACCTAATCTCTAGTTTAGTTGGCCAACCGACTTAGTCAGCTGATCGACTAAGTCGGTTGTCATTCAATTCGACATACCGACTTGCTCCTCCAACACTTGATGATGAAGATGACTTGAAGATGAAGATGATTTGAAGATGAATATGACTTGATGATGATCCAGATGATATAGAGAAAGGAGACTTGTGCTGATAAATTGTGTCGAGAGAATACCTTCCTAGTTAAAAGGGAGTGTTAATATATTGGTAACTTCAGAATTTATTCACTTGTATATCTTATGTATTATACCTTGATGTTCCTATTGGGAGAATCAATAATGTAAACAAGTCATGTAAAGTCATTGAGGTTAACCCTCCATTGTAAGTTGGGGAAATAGTCCCCACAATTGATTTAAGGTTAACCCTCCTTGTTGATCGAAGGGTAAAGTCCCCACAGTTGTGGGGAACTAGGGTTATTAGACTCTCCTAGAGAAGTCGACCCTGGCAAGTAATTGTTAATTGAGGCCAACTTGATGGAGTGGAAATAAAGTGAACGAAAGAATATAAATAGAAGTGAGGCTATCCTCATTTCTACACACACACACTCACTCACTGAGGCACATGTGTGAGAGAGGAGAAGCTCTCTCAAGTGAGAGAGAGAGAACAACTGTAGGAGAGTATCTTTTTTGTCTTTGCATTTTACTGTTGCTATTGGTGCTCATTCTATCTCTAAGGAAGTTGTGGGGTTTTCTCCTTTATGGTTTCCCCGAGAAAAATATCTTGTGTCTATTGTCTCTTGTGATTATTGTTGTGCATGTTATTCTCTTAGATGAGATCCTAATATCATATTTCTTAAATGATAAAAATCTAACAGCTATAACCCATGCAAGCATCCTCAGATCCTCAGGGTAAAGCCTAATAATGGTCACTTGTGGTCTCATGTGAGGCACCCTCTGTAAGATAAAGGACACTATCACTGATTCGTAGCCAAATTTCTTTAGCGTTCCTCTTTTTCACTTGTTTAACCAATCCTTTAGAAACACTAGCATGCCTTCACACTAGTTGAAGATAGTAGGATCCATGCACTGCAAAGAATATAGCATATGAGACTGTCGAGCACCCTAAATGCAGATAAATTATTATCAACACACAGAGCATACGATATTTATTGTCAACCCGAGAAAGTCTTTTATTTCAAAGGATAAATGCACAGTCTATGCTTAAACACCAGATCATTGTAATTAAACACTTTATCCTCTTAACAACCATGTTCATCCCTCAGAACCTGTGTAATCCCACCAATCTTCTAAACACTACAAATTCAATTTCTTCCTACCATGTATCAATCAAGAAATGAAGTCAGATTCAAACAACAATTGCAGATCAAAAGGAAATCCTATTCATATCCCAAAACAAATGATTCACCTATTCAATCTAATCACTCTTGAAACCCATAAACATAAACTGAATGTAATCTAGAAATTCAATTGCGGAATATCGAATTCAGCTATTCTAAGGAATTGAGTTGCAGAAATGAAAATAAACAATTATAACAGTAAAATAATTGCAAGGATTCGTTGGATGACAATCTGAGACCGTGAGATGAACAAAGCTGTGTACAGCTATTATATGAATTGCATAAAGAAAACTACCTAATCAATCGACTGTTTTCTGTACCAATTATCAATCTCAGGAAAATGTAATACTGCAAATCCACACATACTACTGTTGCGCACACAGGCAATATAATCAACAAAACATCACACGACAATGCATTAAGAAATCCTACTTTAACTCAGCAATCTCTGCGGAAGGCGGGCCCAGCCTTCACACAGAGACGCTGGATGAACAATGTACAACTCCCTTAAATCAGCGGTAACTCTTTGTATTAAAAGAAGGAATGATTACAGATTACTTCCACCATCAATACAAGAATGAATTATCTATTATCCAACAACCCCTCGAGTTGAGACAACTTCTCACTTTTATACATACAGACTATAACATCCGATCCTATTACAAAGGGCAATCATGAATATCTCTGATCTTTAGGCACCTTGAATAATACTGGTTGTTACAAAACGTGGCATGGTGCAAATATAGAAAATGAGAGAAAGCTGTTGACTGGCCCGGAAGTGGCGATCTTCTCAGATCGCCATGATATTCGAGCAACTATCCTGAAGATCCCCCAATCGTAGCACATTTTGTTACAGCTACTCTGTACGGCTTTGTCTGGAAGGTTGCATAAGAACCACGTGCCTTAATTGATGATTTAAGGATTGAGGATCCTCTTGAATCACGAACGCCCCTTGTTTCAAGACTTGTTTAGCGCCGCTTTCCTGCAGTCTACTCATCTCACACTATCTTCATAAATCACAACATATTAGCACAATTTGGAGAGATACACAGCCTTAATCATCACAATCATAAGCATTAATAAGATAAAACAATAATCAGTCTTACCTTGGCAATTTAGGGAATAAAGTGAGGAAAACAGGTCTGATTGACATGTTGAATGGTGTAAAACAAGGGCAGAAAAGGTGATTAAGGATAGTTAAAAAGGGACCAATTTTAGACTCAACATCTCCCCCCAACTACCCTGTTGCATGTCCTCATGCAACAACCTGCATCATTCAGAGTCTGAGTCCTGCATTGAGCTCTGTTCATGGAGGGAGGAAAAATTGTAGGGAAACTCAGGTTTCTCATCTGTATTCAGAAAGCCTCTGTGAATAACCCAGTACTGCCAACATCTCTGCTCCTCTGTCCTAGTCAAGGAAAAATCCATGTTGTATGGTGTTGCTGGCCACCAAATAAGAGGAAATTTAAACTTCAAACCCATCCAGTTAACTCCACATTCCTTCATACTTCCCACGTAACCCTTGACTTTAGAGAGTGCATGTTTAAAATTCTTAAAGCAGTAGGGATCCCGGTTTCTAAGTGCAGAGGAGGCAGCCTACCATCTGTGCTTGCTGCCTTCCAATGCAACCTGCTGCTGCCTGGAAATGGATTTGATACAAGTGGAGATTACCTCTTCCTGCAAGTTCATGATATGTTGTGCCTGGGAAGGAATGGAAAGAAAACTTCTGTACCATGCCACAAGAATGCCAGGATTATGGGGCTCACTTCGAATCCATAAATTAGTGTGGGATTCATTGTGGGAAAAGGTCTGAAAAGACCTTTCCCACTGAACGTGATTACTCACAAAAGAGGCAAAGGCTCTCAGCTGAACATCCCCTACAAATGGAACAGGGTTTGAGTGGCGATCCAAAGGGCAAGCCATCTCGTGCAAGTATAATTCACACAATAAGTTCTCCTCCTCAAAATTACTTCCAAAGAATGTCTCCAAATTTTTTTTTGAGGTTGTGATTTCGAACGACCTCCCTTCCTGTACAGCCTTTAATTTAAACTAGACAAACTAATCAAAGAGAAATACTGGATAAGAGGAAGAGGGCTTCCTGGTGCCCATGAGTTCTCGAGATAGGGCATACATCTGCTCCTTCTCCTTCTGCATGGATTGAAACTTTTTTAATTCTCTCATCTTGTTCTGCAGCTCCTCTACCTGAACTTTGTGGGCCATACGTTCTTCTGCCCCCTGTTCTTCCAGTGCTCTAATAATTCTTCTATGCTCACTCAAACCAATCGTCTTTTTCTGGTTTTCTTCCACCTGACTTTTCCATTTGATCACTTCCAGTCTTAGGGCTGAGACTTCTGCTGTGAGGTTTAAAATTTCCTTTTTATAATGCTCTTCTTGCTCTGAATCCAAATCAATGAAATTCCTGAGAGGGAGAAGCACCGGATCTTGTGGGACAGTGTCCTCCAGCTCATCTAAGTTTTCTATGAGAGTTGCTAGTTCTTGTGTAATAGCAACATCCCTTGGATTACCTTCCATAGCTGTATTCATAGCTTGTTGAGACACTGGCTCTTGTGTGACAGTGCCTTCTCCCTGGCCAACCTGCATTTCTGAATTTAATTCCTGTGTTGGTGGTTCTTGTGTGACAGCAACATCCCTTGGATTACCTTCCATATCTGTATTCATGGCTTGTTGAGACACTGGTTCTTGTGTGACAGTACCTTCTCCCTGGTCAACCTGCATTTCTGAATTTAATTCTTGTGTTGCTGGTTCTTGTGTGGCAGCAACATTCCCTGGGTTACCTTCCACAGCTGTATCCATGGCTTGTTGAGACACTGGTTCTTGTGTGACAGTGCCTTCTCCTTGGTCAACCTGTATTTCTAAATTTAATTCTTGTGTTGCTGGTTCTTGTGTGGTAGCAACATCCCCTGGGTTCTCTTCAACAACTACATTTATTGCTTTTGGAGACATTGGTTCTTGTTTAACAGTGTCTTCTTTGTTCTCCTACCTCTGAGATTGGATATCTTCCCCATCATGCAGCTCTTCCCCAAGGATCTCAGTGTCACCTGAGGCTAATGATTGTTCATCCTCACTCCACTGTGTATCGGGAATGATATCCATCCCCGAGTTATCTTCTAATTGAAATTCAGGAATCCCTGCTGCAATTCCCAAGGATGTTGGTTCTTGTGTTACAACATCCTGGATTACTTCTTCGTCCTTCTGTGGTTGTAATTCTTCTCTAAGCCCTGTATCATGGGGATATTCTGGAGTCATAGTGCAAAGCTCTTTTTTAGGTTCTAGAGTGTCCTCCATCCCAGATTCTTCTCCCACTTTCTCTGCCAATTGGACAAGTATATTCAAGGTTGCTGGTTCTTGTGTTATAGCCCCCTGTTCTAGTTCATTAATGTCCTGCCCTTGTGGTTTAGCTTCTATCATCTCTATATCATAGGAGCATTCTGAGTTCACAGTGCAATCCTTATCTCCATCATCATTCCTGAATTCATCCTTTTTCTCCTCTGTCACAGGATTGGTGGCAGCTTCAGCAAGGATGGTCAAAGATACTGGTTCTTGTGTAGCAACATCTTCTTTTTTCGCATCTTTTTCTATTGTGGCCTCGGACTGCTGAGCTATACAAGTGCGAAGTATGATCTTATGGCTTGCCTCTTTGAAGATTTCTCCACAGGCAGGACAAATCAATCGCTCATCTTCCTTGCCAGGCTTGGTAGAGTTTGATTCCTCCAACTGTTCTGCAGCCTCCACCAATGTATACATTTTGTTCTCACCTTGTTTCCTGCAGGTTTCCTTCCATGTTTCCACTTCCCTTCGAAGTACTTGGACTTCCTCCTTTAATAATGTGTTCTCTTCCAAAAGTCCTTCAATGCTAGGTTCTTCCTCAACTGGCCTTTGTGGAGCATCCATTGGCCTTGGTACAAGGATCGGGAACTCAACTTGTGCCTCCAGGGTTTCCCATCTTTTTCTGGCTGCCTCTGCTGCTGCATTTGATTTAGTTATTTTTCTTCTTATTGGTGGAGTTATGCTAAGTTCATTAATTGGTCTCTTTCTTTTCCTTTGTGGTGTTTTCTTTTGAGGAGCTGGCATATCAGGATTCACTGCTGAGGTCAAATGAATGTTTTCCTGCTCCTCAGGTCGTTCCTCCTCAATTAGGGTTCCGCCTTCCCACTCAGGTGAGGATTCAATAGTGACTGGTTCAATATGTTCTTCAATTGCCTTGGCTCTTCCATCTTCAGGTTCAATTGTCACAGCATTCAATGCTGCTCCAATTTCTCCTTCTGATGGAAGAGCTACCCTGTTGTCTATGTTTTTCCCAGGATTTTTATCAACACCCTCCTCCAATGGTTCTACTTGTGTCCCCTGTTGCTCTTCTTCTGGTGAAATGTCATCCCCCCCCCAACTACATTGGAGGGACTCCGATCCTCCTGATGTGGTTGAAGGTGTGCCTGGTCTGCTGGGACACCCAACGAAGGAGTAGGTTCCTGGGTGCGAGCTGTGAATTGATCCCAGGTTATATTGTGCTGGGCTAGGGTTCTTAAAATGATTAATTTTATAAGACCATGGTGGCTGAGGGAAACATGTGGATGTTTAGCATCTTGGACAAACGTCGCCATATGGTGCAGGTCATGAAGCAGATAATATGGAATGTTCAATAAAATGCCATGTTAGAGATGAGAAAGCAAAGGTAGATCAGAATTATAAACAGTTTGGTACCTACCTTCACAAGCGATGTACTTCTTGAGAAATACAACAACTTGATCCCAGGGCCACGGTAGTGAATGTAGGGCAATTCCTCTTCTTGATGATTGAACTTTCTCCCCCTCTCGTAAAAATGTTTCCCATGCAGTCAGCGTGGGAACTCGTCGTCAAAACCATGCCTGTCCGACCTGTAGAAGAGCAGTAACCTCGGATATAATGGATTCGGAGAATTCTATCTGCAGCCCCCATACCTCGGAGTGAGTGTCTCGGAGGTTTAAAGCAAATTGCAGAGCTGCTTCCCTGTTAAATCCATCTAGTCGCTCAAAAAAATCGATCCAGCCAGCAGCTTGAAAGATGGCAAAAACCGTAGGATTATTCCTGAGTTCCTACGTATTCAAAGGTTCATGATGAGCTGGAAGCCCCATAGTCTTGGCTGTAGAGTTACAAGGTCCAAGAATGGAGGTTGCAGAGCAGAGGATGCACAGGTCGCTGAGCAAAGATGTTGAGAAAAAAATGGCAAATTTGGAAAGTTTAGTATAGAGGGAGGTTCGAAATTTTTATGCCAAATTGGGGAAGGTGGCGGTTATGAGTTTTTACGTCGCATGAGGGAATGGATTAATTAATCCATAATGATAATACGTATAAAGGTAAGAATGATATCATTAAATCAAATCAACACTTAATCACGTGAAAATCAAAGCCATACCTCGTGCGACTGTGCGTCGAATAGCCTGCGGAGAATGGTGGAACGTGTGATTGCTGATGCTGCAAAGCTGAGCTCATGCATAGGAATTAAGTTGATCATAATAACATGGATAATGCCAAAATTCCTTCTTCCAGTGAAACAAAAACCATCGCATCGTCGGGGTCAGAATTATGCCAAATTGGCCGGCACGAGTGGGATAAATCAAAGCCATATCTGATAGTGGAAGCAATTTTCTTTCGTTAATACAGGAGTTACCGCTGTAGGCTGCAAGAGAATAGTCTTTAATGCTGGAAATCTCTGCCAAATAGAGCGGAATTGTAGTTGCCCAGCATGATATTGCGGCTGATTAAGAAGATGTTACAGCCGCCAAAAATGATTCACGGTGTCGGGAAAAAGATTGGCGGTAGCAGGAAAAATCACGGCTGCCAGGGAAAAGCTCGACGGTCCTTGGAAAATATGTCATAGCCATCGGCAAAGATGTTGTAGCCACAAGGAAATATGTTTCAGCTACCGGGAAATGTGTTTTATCCACCGGGAAATATGGTTCAGCCACCGGGAAATGTGTTTCAGCCGCCGGGAAATATGTTTCAGCCGCCGAGTAATTTTATTTTGGGGAAAAAGGGAAAAAGTGACGCAAGGAAGCAGAGGAAGACAACTCTCGTTCAACAGGCCCATTCTGGTCATTCGCCTGGTACTTCCCTGCAATTTTTTTTGAAAAATAACAACCAAAATGATCAAATGCAAAAGAAAAATAAAGAATTATACGCTACAGTAGGAAAAAAATTATTTATGTACAGCGATTCAAAGTGTGATTTACAGTTCAAGGGTTGGTAGAGGCAGAGAGAAGTTCCTGCCTTGGTGTCAGCTGATACTCTGGATCGGTGGTGATTTGCGAAATCAATGCATCTTTCGAAATAGGCTTACGATACAGTCGCAGTCTGTGGCCATTAGCAAGTAAGGGTATGCGATTGTCATCGATGGTCACCAAACAGACAGTGCCATTGTCAAATACCCTGTCAACCAAGTATAGACCTAGCCACCTTGTACGCAATTTACCTTTAAAATCCCTTTTGAATCTGGATTCATAGAGTAACGCCCATTCTCCCTCGCTAAAGACTTTCTTTTTAATAAATCGGTCATGCCACTTGGATCTCTGTTGCTGGAGCAACAATGTCTGGTCCACGGAAGCTAACCGCTTCTCGTCCAATTCATTTAATTGATTCAATCTTTGCTTCTGAGCTTCTGTTACATCCAGATTCATTTCAGTGGCTGTCCTCAGGGTTTTAATTTCAAACTCAATTGGAAAGATGGCACTCTTTCCATACACTAAATCATATAGGGAGAAACCTATAGTGTCGCGCCAAGTCGTGCGATATGCCCACAGTGCTTCTGGAAGCCTGTCAGCCCAATCCTTTCGATGGCTCTTAACTGTTTTAGTAAGGATGTTTTCAATAACCTTATTGGTACTTTCCACCTGACCATTGGCTTGGGGGTGGTAAGGTGAAGACACCCTGTGCTGCACATGATATTTTTGGAGCAAGGATTCAAATTGGTGTGACATGAATTGCGCCCCCCCATCGGTAACTATTTCTTTTGGTACCCCGAAGCGGGTAAAGATCTCACTGTACAGAAAATCAATCACTGCTTGGTCATTAGCCTTGGTCAAGGCTACAGCCTCCACCCACTTGGTCATATAGTCAGTACAAACCAAAATGTAGACCTTCTGTCTAGAAGGAGGACTGATAGGGCCAACAAAATCCAGTGCCCATCTATCAAATGGTTCAATTACGAGTTGGGACTATAGGGGCATCTGATCTGTTTTATTAGGTTTCCCCATCCTTTGGCAGCTGTCATAGGACTGAACATACCTTTTATCATCCCTGAACAGAGTCGACCAGTAGTATCCCATCCGTAATGCTTTATGCCCTGTTCTTTTATCTGCAAAGTGCCCTCCACAAGGCCCCTCATGACAGGCTTTCAGTATATCAAAGATCTCATCTTCTCTTACACATCTCCTGATCTCAAGATCGGGCCCTGTGTAGAAGAGATGACCATTTAGCCAAGAAAACCTGGCACTTCGCTGAATAATTTTTCTTTTTTCTCATTTAGACATATATGGTGGGAGCTTTCCTGCAACCAAATAGTTAGCGACGTCTGCATACCATGGAGAATGAGCTGAAAGCGTGAATAGATGTTCATCTGGAAAAGAGTCCTCAACAGGCAAACTGTCATCACTGTTAGTAAGACGGGATAAAAAATCAGCAACAACATTTTCTTTCCCAAGTTTATCTATAATGGTGATATCAAATTCTTGCAACAACAAAAGCCATCTGGTCACTCTGGCATTGGTAACAGGTTTATTCATTAAATATTTAATGGCAGAGTGGTCAGTGTGCACAAATGTAGGATAGCCGGTGATATAATGTCGAAATTTATTGATAGAGTAAACAATAGCTAGGAATTCTTTTTCAGTAACAGTATAATTAAGTTCAGCAGGGGCTAAGTTTTTAATTACATAGTAGATGGAATAAGGTACTTGACCATCCTGCTGTCCTAATACTGCTCCAATGGCAGTGTCAGAGGCATCTGAAGAAATATGGAAGGGCAAGGTCCAATTAGGTCCCCTTAAGATGGGGGCTGTGGACAGGTTCGCTTTAAGCTCATCGAATGCTGTCTCGCATGCTGTATTCCACACAAACTGTGCATCCTTCGTTAACAGAGAGAACAAGGGAGAGGCCAGTTTGGAGAAATTTTCTATAAACCTTCGATAATATCCAGCATGTCCCAGGAAAATTCTCACCTCTTTTTGAGTTGAGGGGGTAGGTATATTCTTTATCACCTTGATTTTTGAAGGATCTACCTGAATGCAATTGGCAGAGATAAAATGTCCTAATACCACCCCCTCACTCATCATCATATGGCACTTTTCAGTGCTTAATGAGAGCTGAGTCTGTTCACAACAAATTAAAACCTTCTTTAAATTCTCCAGGGCTTCGTCAAAGTCCCTGCTATAGGGAGTAAAATCATCCATGAAAATTTCCATGCTATCATTGACTAATTCAGATAATATGCCAATTACAGCTCTTTGGAACATTGCTGGTGCGTTACATGATCCAAAGGGAAGCACTCTGTAGGAAAACGTTCCTCAGGGACAGGTGAAGGTGGTTTTATCTTGATCCTCAGGAGCAATATGGATTTGGTTGTACCCACTAAAGCCATCTAGGAAGGAGAAGAACTTCTTCTCGGACAGGGTATCAAGTACTTGGTCAATAAAGGGCAAAAGAAAATGATCCTTTTGAGTTGCTTTGTTCAATTCCCTGTAATCAACACAGACCCTCCATTTCCCATTTTTCTTGGGTACAATTACAAGTGGAGAGACCCACTCACTATCTGAAATAGGATATATAAATCTTGCTTCCAAAAGTTTATGGATTTCCTCCTTCACTATATCCCTCAGATTGGGGTTCATGCGTCATTGGGGTTGACACACAGGCCGGAAGTCACTTTTAATATAAATGTGATGGGTGCACAGATTAGAGGGAATACCCCTCATATCTGTATACTCCCAAGAAAACGACCCCTTATGTTCTTTTAAGAGGCTGATCAGGCATTTCTATTCCTCTAAGGAGAGACTAGGATTGATATTCAAAGTCCTTCCAGGCTCTACCTCAATAGGAATACTTTCTGAATTTTTCAAAACCGGGATTATGTTTGTGACACCAACTAAGGATTCTTCCATAAGATTTTCTTGTTCTTCCTTGCCTAGGGTAGTGTTCAGAATTTGATAGACCTCTCTATTCACTGAAGTGGGTTCACTAATGAAATTTATAATAGTATCATCCTCTGTTTCATTTTTAAAACTTAAGGCATTCCCTATAGTTAATAGTGGCTGAACATCCTCCTCCTCCTCCTGCTCTATCGAAAGGGATGTTTCAGCCTATAGACTTGGTCGAGATGGAGGATAAAGGGTGAGATTTTTAGTATCCATGCCATCAGATATAGTCATGGACCCTGATCGATAGCTGATGCAAGCATCAGCTGTGGCCAACCAAGGTCTCCCCAGGATCAATGGGTGTCCCCCCAACTGCGATTTTGGTTGTAATACCAAAAAGTCAACTGGGTATTCCCATGAATCTACTAAGATGACAAGGTTGTCCAGGATCCCTTCAGGTCTGATGGTGGATCTGTCTGCTAATTAAAAAATAGTAGGGATCGGTCTAAGATTAGTGAGCCCAAGCTTCTTTACAGTCTCTATTGTTATAACATTGATTGCTGCTCCTAGATCCACTAGCACGTTGGGTATCTGTGTCTGTCCTATCTGTACAGTGATGGTAGGATTTCCAGGGTCATCATATTTAGTCACAGGGGATTTTCCTATTATCAAGGCAGATAAGTTCCCTATGACGTGAACCGTAGGAGGATCCATGGGTTTCCTTCCTGTTCTCTTAGTGCACATGTCCCGAACTGCTCTAGCATAAATGGGCACATCTTGAAGAGCTTGAAGTAGGGGGATTTTGACATAAAGGTTCCTTAACTCTCTGAAGAGGTTAAACTGAGGTTGCCCCCCGTTCTTGGTAGCATTAGTATTTCGGGGTATGGTGGTTGCTTTATCAACTGGGAAGGCTGTGTATTGTCAGATTTATCATTGGATGTTTCAGCCGTCCTTTTATCGTCGGATGTTTCAGCCGTCCCTTCTAAGGGATGCTCAGCATCTTCAATGATAGGAACTGTGTCAAATGGATGCTATGAACTCTCCTCTTCTTTATGCACAGAGGGTGAAACATCCTCTGTAATTACGGGTTCTACAATTTTCCCAGATCGTAAATGGATGTCATTACAGGGTACAAGGGAAAGAGAGTAGGCTGGCATATTGATAGTCTCCAATTGATGGACTGCCTTATTATTCGGGTTGGGATTAGGTTGGGTAGGCAGCTGAGGTCGAATCGATATATTAGGTACAAAATTGTTTTGCAACTGCAGCTGTGACTGCTGAGGTAGGTATTGAGGATATGGAGGAAATTGAGGCAATTGGGGAAACTGAGGAGAATATGGTGACTGTTGAGGTGGAGGTGGTTGAGGAAACTGGTTCTCAGGATGGAAATTCCTCCATCTAGGAGACCACAACGTGGGTTGATGTGGTGGCTGCGTCCAAGGACTCCATGAGTTATAGTTTTGTATTGCAGGTTGGGAAGAATTCCACTGAGTATAATTTGAAGGGAATTGTGTATTCATGTTTTGCATATTATTATTCCAATTTCCCATATTATTCAAAAATGGAAACGAGTCTGGAGGCATACCTTGATTTCGAGGCTGCCACGGTTTCTTCTGTGCAATAAAGTAGGCTGCTTCCACATCCGAGTTTGATGCCTGCAGAACGGCCTTTACTTGAGGAAGTGAGGGGCATTCCTTCATGTCGTGGTTCAGCTCACATAGCTGACATACGTTTACTTTGTCAAGCGGGCATTCTCTCAGTGGATGATTCTTTCTACATCGGGGGCAGAACACACCTAATGTGAGATCCTCCACTGCTTGTTTTTGTTTTTCCTTCAGGACATTGATCTCCGAAGAGATAAAGCTCATCATTTCTGTTTTAAAATTTTCAAGGAGATTGCCTATCTCTGCGCGGGTAGCACCTCCATTGGATGATTTCTGAGTTCTGTCGAAGAAGTCACGTTCTAGCTTATCTCGTTTGTCCCACTTATTGTTCTTGGAAGACCCCCTGGAGTATCTCTTGCATAGTTCCACAATTTTTTCAAAAGGTTCTGTGGATATATATCCCTTACCAAGCAGGTTTAACATGTCTAGAAAATCATCACTGATCCCACGGAGCAATATTATTTTGAGTACGTCCAGCCCCATGTTCATCTTCCCAGCTCTCTACACATTGTACAACAGTCTTTCCACGAAATCCTCCAAACTTTCATCCTCTTTCTGCACCATTTTAAATAATTCCTCTCTCTTGTCCTTGGTGTTACAATATTCCAGATATTTCTCTAGGAACACTTTTTTCATTGTATCCCAATTAGCAACGGTTCCTCCTCCAAGGCTCATGAACCAGCGTAATGCATTGTCCTTCAGGGTAGCAGGAAAAAGTTTTATCTTTTGGGCATCGGTGATATAATCATAGCTACGACAAAGAATATCGAATTCAAAGAGGAATTCGTCTGGGTCTTCTGTTTCCTTTCCATGGAAACGAGGTAACACCGATGGTGAGATATTTTTCATAGGACCTGCCCCATCCGGTTGTTGAATCGGAAATTGCAGTGTAGCCACTGTTCCTTCTGGCAGGGAGCGATTTTCATGATGATAGTTTTCTCTCATTACTTCTTCCTCGTTGGCCCCATGTCTGTTACTCATCTCCTCTTCTGTTTTCTCCTCTTCGTTTCTTCCTGCGTTCTTTTCTTCATCCTTCTCCTGTTCCTCTTTCTTTTCTTCGTTCCTCTACTGATCCAAAAACTTCTGGTGGTACTGATCCCACTCTTCCTTAGTTACAACCCTCCCATTGATGTGGTAGGTTGGACCTCTACCAGCAGGTCCGGTTGTAACAGCTGTGTCTTCGTCTGCAGGGATGTTCGAGGGAGTTGCAGCTGCTCGTGGATTCTCCACCGTGGATCCTGACGCTGGCGCCTCAGGATCGGCAGGATTCCTTCTGATAGGAGTTTCTTGAAGACGAGCTCTGGTGGATGAATCAGTTCTGTCAACAAGATCATCAATGAACGTCCTTCTGCCCAACGGTGCTCCTCGACCGCGTCCCAAGCCACCTGCACTGTTAGTATTTTGTGGGGTTTTGGGAGTTGGGAGTTGATCGCGTTTTACCCTCCTTGTATTCATGCAACCCAAATAATTTCATCAAAGAGAATAAAAAGAGAAACTGACTAGAAACAATTACCAGATGCAACTAATGATAGTGTTTAATTTTTATCCTTCGCCGGCAACGGAGCCAAAATGTCGAGCACCCTAAATGCAGATAAATTATTATCAACACACAGAGCATACGAGATTTATTGTCAACCCAAGAAAGTCTTTTATTTCGAAGGATAAATGCACAGTCTATGCTTAAACACCAAATCATTGTAATTAAACACTTTATCCTCTTAACAACCATGTTCATCCCTCAGAACCTGTGTAATCCCACCAATCTTCTAAACACTACAAATTCAATTTCTTCCTACCATGTATCAATCAAGAAATGAAATCAGATTCAAACAACAATTGCAGATCAAAAGGAAATCCTATTCATATCCCAAAACAAATGATTCGCCTATTCAATCTAATCACTCTTGAAACCCATAAACATAAACTGAATGTAATCTAGAAATTTAATTGCGGAAGATCGAATTCAGCTATTGTAAGGAATTGAGTTGCAGAAATGAAAATCAACAATTATAACAGTAAAATAATTGCAAGGATTCGTGGGATGACAATCTGAGACCATGAGATGAACAGAGCTGTGTACAACTGTTATATGAATTGCATAAAGAAAACTACCTAATCAGTCGACTGTTTTCTGTACCAATTATCAATCTCAGGAAAATGTAATACTGCAAATCCACACATACTACTGCTCCGCACACATGCAATATAATCAGCAAAACATCACACGACAATGCATTAAGAAATCCTACTTTAACTCAGCAATCTCTGCGGAAGGCAGGCCCAGCCTTCACACAGAGATGCTGGATGAACAATGTACAACTCCCTTAAATCAGCGGTAACTCTTTGTATTAAAAGAAGGAATGATTACAGATTACTTCCACCGTCAATACAAGAATGAATTATCTATTATCCAACAACCCCCCGGGTCGAGACAGCTTCTCACTTTTATACATACAGACTATAACATCCGATCCTATTACAAAGGGTAGCCATGAAGATCTCTGATCTTCAGGCACCCTGAGTAACACTGGTTGTTACAAAACGTGGCATGGTGCAAATATAGAAAATGAGAGAAAGCTGTTGACTGGCCCGGAAGTGGGGATCTTCTCAGATCGCCATGATATTCGAGCAACTATCCTGAAGATCCCCCAATCGTAGCACATTCTGTTACAGCTACTCTTTACGGCTTTGTCTGGAAGGTTGCATAAGAACCACGTGCCTTAATTGATGATTGAAGGATTGAGGATCCTCTTGAATCATGAACACCCCTTGTTTCAAGACTTGTTCAGCTCCGCTTTCCTGCAGTCTACTCATCTCACGCTATCTTCATAAATCACAACATATTAGCACAATTTGGAGAGATACACAGCCTTAATTGTCACAATCATAAGCATTAATAAGATAAAACAATAATCAGTCTTACCTTGGCAATTTAGGGAATAAAGTGAGGAAAACAGGTTTGATTGACATGCTGAATGGTGTAAAACAAGGGCAGAAAAGGTGATTAAGGATGGTTAAAAAGGGACCAATTTTAGACTCAACAGAGACCTAGTGGTAAGGTGGGAAGACCTAGTTCCCACCACCTTTCTGATAGTATACACCACTGTCCTCAAGGGAATATCTACTACAGAATTGATCTGTAGTTTCTTGAATTGAGACTCTATACCTAGTGCAAAATGCTGATCAATAATATCCTTAAAGGAACCCTCTCCTCCTCGTGCTCTAGATAAAACTACTGGGCTTCCCCTAATAGACAAACCGGTCAGAAAATAGATATCCTCAACCTTTATGGGTAGGATATAGACTCCCACCACAAAATGCTCTTGTTCAGGATCCCACATATTTATGATTTAATCTAGCAATTGGATATGTGCTTTCATGCCAGGTACCCGTAAATACTTCAGAAGGCTACAATTCCATTGAGCCTCAATAGTGGCTGGATCATTAGCCTCCTGGTTGTCTGCAACTTCATGTTCCCTTTCCTTCCAAATCACCATGAGGTACCTATAACACACAAATTTTGCAATTAGAAAACATGTCATGGATAAAAGGATGAAAAACATATAAAATGGCAAATTATGAAGCAAGAAGAAAACATAAAAAAATATGTTTGTTGATGGATTAGGGTTTTTTTTCTCATTTTCCTTGCAATGACGCTGCTCCCTTTTGCCCACAGAGCACCGTGGTGCTACTTCCTGTGGCTCTTAGAGAGAATGTAACAAATATAAAGTAAAATATTAATTAGATTAGTTAATTATTATATGAAATGGTGTAACCTTTTATTCTACCTGCTCAAGCCTATAAAAGCGAGATTCACTTGTAATTTTTCTTCATCATGTAATATATTATTCATATTTCATTATTAAAAGTGATAGTCAGATTCAACTACTAACGGACCCATTGGATTCAGTTGCTCCATTTGGTATCACAGTGGATTCACTACTGCACTCTGAGCTCAGAATCGGTTCATCAATCCTTGATTTCTTCTGCTGCTCCATTTTACCACCTGTCACTTCATCCCAAGTGGTGCCGAAAGGAAAAAAAACCAAAAAAATAAAATAAAATAAAAAATGACGTCCTCCAGCCTGTGCTATTCACTAGCATCTAAATCCCATCGCATATTCCACACATGCATTGATTCAAGACCCAGAATCATCCCCATATTCCACCATTTCTCATTCTCACGCTACAACCACCTCCTTTCAGCTCTACGCCGCTCCTCTTCCCACACTCGATGTAGCCGCAGCTCCTCCTTTCAGCTCCATGCCGCCGTAGCCGCATCTCGTCCTTTCATCTCCATGTTGCCGCAACCGAAGCTCTTCCTTTCAGCTCCACACCGCCGTAGCCACCTCCTCTGCCCACACTCCACACCTTGTAACCTCCCTTGAAACTCCCCTACTCCGACCTTCCTTCACACTACCCGAATCCTCACCACCCATGCCACCACCTGTGTGTTCCACCCCCATCCACCCTCCTCCATCTACCCATATCCTTTCCTCGGCATCCCACCTGCTCCATCCTTTGCGCCATCCTTCTCCTCTACACCACCTCCTCACACTGCTGTCACCTCATAGCAGTCACTCCCTCCATTCCCCCTCCATTCTACCACCCCCAACCTTGCTCCTCCACATCGCCACCTTCTCCCTGTTGTCATCCACCACCATGCCACCATCATTTTTTCCCTGCATTATTTCTTCCAGTCATGGTCGCCTACTCCTAAACCCTATCACAACAAATTTTAATAAAAATATATTATTTTAATAATTGATATTATTATATAGTATTATTTTTATTAATTTTTTGTAACCAAATTTTATAATAAAATTAAAATATAATTATAAAAATTATTATTTAAAATAATACTATTATATATTAAAACAAACTATATACAAAATATTATATAGTTTACTAATAATAATAATAATATTAATTAATTAATTAATTAATTAATATATTATTATTCAAAATTTCACCTTATAAGGTCAAAATAGTGTTCTACAAACATCCATAGCATCTTATAGTAAGAGTGACGAATTCATAGATCTCCTCGAGAAAATCCTTAAGGACATGGATGAAATAAAGAAAACTATGGACGAAACATTTAAAGTAAATGTAGATGGAGGTGAAAATAACGTAGAAGAAGCTACCCAAGTTGATGAAAACAATGAAGATAGAGTAGGAGAGTATGTCATTCCCGATGAGAGTAATGGCATCAATAAATATAACATGCAATACAAAGATATAACATACCCTAGTAATAAGGGAATTGACAAGGAGAAGGATGGTCCTGACCAAGATTGTGATAAGAGACAAGCCAATGTTGCTACCAATAAAGATGATCAATGCTGCAAAAAAAATGTCACAATCACAAACACCCGAAGGACACAGATCACCACAAAGACGTCTATAAAGAACATCAAGGGAAGGACCTATAATATCTATCAAACACAAGATAAGACCAGTGTTCTTATGAGCATTATAAGAACAAGGAGCCCGTTCAATGGAATTGACACAAAATGTGTTGGGGATAACAACACGAAAATAGTTAAGGTTGTAATGTATGTTCAATTGATGACAAACATAGTTAAAAGAAGCAATCAAACAAGTATAAAAAACATAAACAAGACTTCACCAAGTTCATACTTATTGCAAATGCCAAGACATAATAATCAAAATGAGGCAATGGTCATAATCAAAATTGCACCTCTCAAGTCATCAGTGCAACATAGAGCCAGAATAAAAGATGACATTAGGAAATACCTGAGCTTTGAGGACAAATCTCCCTTAAAGGGATTGGCAATGTAACAAATATAAAGTAAAATATTAACTAGATTAGTTAATTATTATATAAAAGGGTGTAACCGTTCATTCTACATGCTCAAGCCTATTAAGGTGAGCTTCACTTGTAGTTGTTATTCATCATCTAATATATTATTCATATTTCATTATTAAAAATGATAGTCGGATTCGACTACTAATGGACCCATCATATTGGTTGCTCCAGCGTCGAGCACCAGTCTACTATGGACAGAGTGCCTACAGCGCCTCTGTCCCAGCTTGACAGAGTGCCGTTGGGAGCTCTACCCAATGACCAAAAACCCTATGGGGGGGATTTTTTCCTTCTAACATGGTGAAAAACCCCTTTTGATATGCCTAATTTCCTATTATACATTTCAAACAACAAATATATCCTTTATCTTGCCTTCAAACAATTAAAAAATCATTTTAAGAACATGGATTTAAACAATGCAAAAGAAGTAAAATGACATTTGTTGAGCATAGAAGGGGAAGAATCAAAGGCTTACCTCTTCTAAGGAGAATTAAGAAACAATGGAGTGAAGCACCCTTGCAAAATCACCAGAGGGAACTCTTGCTATCAATGCCAACTACCAAAACTCACCAATGGTAAAAAGCAAATGGTAAAAATATATTACCTACCCTTTCTATTTAAAGAATATTTGGAGTTTTCAAAAATGCATTATAATTTATTTAATTTTGAAATCCAAATTATTTTGGTAAAACTGGGTTTTTATTTTTTACTTTCTATAGTTTTGGAAAATTGGCTTTTAATGGCGTTTTTTGAGTTTTTTCAGGTAAATATTGGGTTATGGCTACAATGTAAGATATTTTTGTCTTTTTCGAGCTTAGAGAAAAACTGAAAAAATACTGAGTGTTGTTTAACACTTTTTACATGCTCATTAAAATTCCAGTAGAAAGGTGTCGATTCTACTTTTTTGCTTTTTTAGACTCGTTAAGAGTGGATTATGAAAAAGGAACCTAGTCCAGGAGTTATATTTAAGATTTTTTCAGTCTCCTCAAAACAAAAAAAGATTTCCAAGCAAACTTGTTACGTTCACACTTTTAAAAGAATCAGAATGGTCGACTAGTCGGGGGTAGGTTATCTCTTTTTCAGAGTGACTGGCCTTTTTTCCGAAAAAGGACCTTTTGGAGTCTTCTTAGTCATTTCAAATTCTCTAAACATGAAACGACAAATGAGTTTTCTTTCATCGGACTCGTAAAAAAAAATGATGAGAGACTCTATTTGGGAATGAACCCCTCCTTTCTCAAGTTCATGAAAAATATGAGATTGGATTCATTATTTGATGAGCATTAATGAGTGTTTGATACCCTCTTTGGACTCATAAAAATGAAAAGAGGCACTCACCTTTTGAGGTGGGGAAATTAAAGGAAAGGGAAATGGTTTTCATTTATTTTTATGGCAGTAATCTACATTCTACCTTTGAGCATGGCACCTGTCTTCATTTGCATATCTGAACAGTTTGGTTTTCAGCTTGTCTCCGAGTCGATCCACTTTTATGAGTCACCTGAATCCTTTGAGTAAATTCAAAGAATGCCTTCTCATATTCCTTGCATTACACCTGGTTCTATTCTCGTTTGATTCAATGATGCTAAGTCATGTGTCGTGCCATCAAAATTGTTCAAAGGATGTGAAATATCCCAAATCCCTATATTTTCTATTTCTAAGCAAATATGCTGATACAACTGGGAATGCAAACTGCCATCCAAAAATCCCTATTTTATAGGAAAAATTAGGGTTAGGGTTTGTGAGATAGAATGAACACTTACCACTGATAAGCCAGTGAAACTACTTAGGAGAAAGTATGCAAGCACCGAGAACTGGATCAGAGATGGGCAGATCTATTCTACTTCTGGTGAACCCCCAGCAGCAAGAACCCAGTCAGAAAAAGGGTGACGCTTTCAGTGAAGGAGGTGTCTAATGAAGCTGCCAATTTGCAGGGTTGATAGCATTCCCATGTCGGAGAGATTTCCTGGTACATGTGGGATTTCTGAGACCTCTAGGCAGTATAGCGAATTGCTTCTGAGAGACAGCTTCTCATGCCCCTGGAATCCTGAAACTGCTGATAACTGTTTTGGATGAGCATGGATAGATCTGATAATCACCGGGTACCGGAGTATGATGCTGATGATGAGAATGGTGCCTGAGTTTTAGAGTAAAACCGAGATCTAAAGGCCCAGCAACTGATTAGGTCTTTCTGGCTGGAAACCCCCTCTTATGGCTACACACGTGTCCCTACAGTGATCTATACCATATGCTGGATAACTTATAAATTNCAAGTGGTGAACCTGTATGGCTTACCCTGAATAAGACTAGGACAGATGTTTCACTGCCGAAATCCCGTTAGCTGAAGACTCCGTCTCCAACCCCAACTACTATGCGGCATGCTGTGCTGCTATCAAAGAGCTCCCAAAATAATCATAATCAAAAGTGAAGTCTCCTATTGCTTTATCCTTTATTTATAATGTTCAACTACGAAAACCCTAATATTTGACCTTATTAGGTCACTTAATCTTCTAATTTGACGTTGACTTGCATGCATGCAGATGGAGACTTAAAGAGTGCATGCATCATTAAATAATGTTGGGGTGACATGCATGAAGGTGGCCTTTGGCTCGAGTGGCCCTTCTTGACCTAATGATGATGCCCTAGATCTTCTATGGATGGCATCAATCCTTAGCTGATCCCCTAGCTGTCAGTAACTGCTTGAACCCACAAGAATCATATAGGTTAGCGGTTTTGGGCCTCAAGGCCTAATTGGAAGGGGACATTACAATCCTCCTTGCTTGAGATTGCTTGTCCTCAAACAACTTCAAACTGGGATGCTGCAATACCTGTTGACCTTCCTAGGTGGCATCCTCTGGTGGTAGTTCCTTCCATTGAACCAAGTATTCTCTGATTATCCAGTTCCTGAGCTTCCTCTCTCTAGTCTGTATGATCCGTTCGGGAATCAGTATCAGCAGTCCCTCATCATCTAAAGGAGGTAATTCGGTGTATGGAGCAATGTGTTGCCCAAGGGTCTTCTTCATATTAGATACATGGAACACATTGTGAATTTTTCTTTCCGGTGGAAGGTCTAGTTCATATGCCACCTCTCCCACTTTCCTGATTATTCTGTATGGTCCATAGAAGAAGGGTTTTAACTTCTCTGCTCCTTTCTTCTTAAGTGAGGACTGTCTGTAAGGATGGAGCCTTAAGTACTCTAAATCCCCTACCTCAAATCTCCGCTCAATCCTATGTCTGTCCGCATACAACTTCTGTTGATTTTGGGATGTTTGTAAATTCTCCTTCAATATTTTCAGAATGTCCTGACTGTCCTGTATCCAATCCTTAGCCTTAGGAGCCCTACTATCTCCAAATTCCAAATATGCATAGTCCAAGGCCTCGTAACCATATAATTCCTTAAAAAGAGTCATCCTAATAGACATGTGATAGGTAGTATTGTAGCAATACTCTCCTAGGTGTAGCCATTTGATCCAGGTTTGTTGCTGACCTGCTACATAGTTCCTTAAATACCCTTCAATCCACTTGTTGACTATTTCTGTTTTCCCGTTACTCTGGGGATGATAACTCGTACTAGTATCCAGTTCGGTCCCCACCAATCTGAACAGCTCCTACCAGAAGGCACCTGTGAATCTGCTATCTCGATCACTGATAATGGTCTTAGGTAACCCGTGTAACCTGAAGACCTCCCTGAAGAATAACTCAGCTACTTGAGCTGCCCGAGTAGTCTGATGATATCAAGAAGAAATGTTCAAACTTGGTCAGTATGTCAAATACTACATATAAACAATCTCGCCCTTGGACCTTGGGCAAGCCTGAAATAAAGTCCATGGAGATGCTCTCCCACTTCTATTCTGGAATTGGCAGTGGCTGGAGTAACCTTGCTGGATGGTTGTTCTCAATATTGTTTTGCTAACAGATGCTACATTCCCGGACATGCTGCATAATCTCCCCCTTGAGGCCCTTCCATGAGAACCTCTCTCTAATATTCCTGTAGGTATTTAAGAAACTTTCATGCCCTGATAAAGGAGAATCATGGGCTACCTGAATGATCTTTTTCCTCAATGTGGATTCTAGAATGAGGTATATCCTGTCTTTGTAATAGATGATTTCATCCACAATCATGTACCTGTCATCCTGAATTTTCCCGTCCAATAATTCGCAAGCGAATTTATTTTTGGAGTATTCCACTAAGAGAAGTGCCCTAAAATCTATGGATATACTACTAAGAGATAACGGGGCTGGACGCCTGGATAATGCATCAGCTACTACATTTGTCTTACCTTTCACATACTCAATCTCGAAATCATAGGCTTGTACCTTGCTGGCCCATTTCTGCTGTCGCTCATTTAGTTCCTTCTGCTCCAAGAAATACTTGAGGATCTTATGATCGGTTTTGATTTTGAACTTACTTCCCACCAGGTACTGTCTAAATTTTGTGAGAACATGCAATATGGCCAGCATCTCCTTGTCATATATGGAGTAATGGCGCTCGTAGTTCTTCAGTTTACGGCTCTCAAATGCAATAGGGTGATGATTCTGCATCAACACTGCTCCTAACCTTTCCCCTGAGGCATCACATTCTACCACAAAAGGTTGTGAGAAGTCTGGTAATGCTAGAACTAGACAAGAACTCATAATAACCTTCATCTCCTCGAAATTTTTCTGTGCTAAGTCTGTCCAAGTGAACGCTCCTTTCCTTGTGAGATCTGTGAGGGGTGCTGCAAATTGGGAGAATACCTTAACGTACCGACGGTAATAAGTACATAGACCTAGGAACCCTCTCAACTCTGTAACTATTTTTGGCATAGGCCAATCTCTGATAGCTTGTATTTTCTCCATGTCAACCTGTACTCCTTCTGCATTGATTATGTGTCCTAAGTACAGCATTTCCTTCATGCCAAACTCACACTTGGAAATTTTTGCATATAGCGAATGCTCTTCTAAAATACTCAATGTTTTGTCCAGGTGTTTCAGATGTTCTTCCTAGGTTTTGCTGTAAATCAAGATGTCATCAAAGAATACAAGCAAAAACTTACAAAGCTGTGCTCTGAAGGTGTGGTTCATGCATGACTGGAAAGTGGCCAGAGCATTGGTAAGTCTTAAGGGCATGACCAAAAACACATAGTGACCATAATGACAGTGGAAAGCTGTTTTGGAGATGTCCTGGTCCCTTACCTTGATCTGATGGTACCCCGAACGAAGATCGATCTTGGAGAAGTATTGAGCTCCCCGAAGCTCATCCATGAGTTCATAAAATCTAGGAATTGGATACCTGTTCTTAATGGTCTTTTTTTTAAGTGCTCGATAATCGATGCACATTCGCAGTGTACCATCCTTCTTCTTGACCAGTACTACTGAGCATGCAAAGGGGCTAGAACTGGGCCGAATATATCCAAGATCCAGTAGTTCTTTGATGGTTTTCTCAATCTCATCCTTGTACCTTTTGGGATGCCAGAAAGGAGTGGTGATGACTGCTTGTGTTCCCTCCTCTAGCTCGATGATGTGTTCAAAACCTCAGTCTAGTGGTCTACCTGATGGAAGGTCCCGAAAAACCTTTTCATGTTTCTGTAGCAAGGCTTGAATGTCACTTGGGTGTTGTGTGCTGGTCTCTAGGGGTTTCTTGAAGGTGACCAAACATTCTGCAGCCCATTCTATATCATCCTATCGGAGCACTTCCTCCATTCTCTGTGATGAGACCAGTTTTGGGGGATAAGTGTTCATGCCCCTCAAAACTACCCTTTTGCCATATGGCCCCTGGAACTCCATTTCCATTGCCCTGTAGTCTGTAGTGTATTTCCCTATAGAATAAAGCCACTGAACTCCAATACCACATGAGTATATGATACATCCACTACATAGAAAGAGTCTATCATCTGATAGTTACCTAAGGCAACATTCAGTTTTGGGATCCAATAGTTGCACTCCATGCTGGAGTTCCTGGCTACTGCTACAGTGAATCCTTCGAACTTCTCGGTCTGAATACCTATCTTGGCTACCCAAGTGGAGTCAATGAAATTGTGGGTGGCTCCCCCATCAATCAATACTCCTACTCTGTGACCCTGTACTACTTCCCTGACCCTGAGAGTATGGATTCTTGGTACTCCAGATAATGTAGCAATGACTCCCTCTGGTGTATCACCCTGGTGTGAATCCTCTTCTGTGGCCTCCTGCTCATCGTCGTCCTCATCACTGTCTGAATACACCTCAATGTAGTGAGATTTCCCCTTCCCTGCACACCTGTGTCCTAGTACCCATGGTTCCTGACAGGTGAAGCATAGCTTCTTCCTTCTCAAGTCTTTCCTAGTGTCCTCATCTAACCAAGTTTTCTTGGGCCCGTCCTATTGTAAAGGTTTCCTGTCCTTGTCCCTAACAGGAAAATTGGTTTTCAGTGGGAATTTGTTTTTAGGGACTGAATCCTAAAGATCTCTTGCTCTGCTAATGGCATCCTACAGAGTTATGGGTTTGTAGGCTTTCACCCATCCCCATAGTGGCTCTGTGAGGGCCTTAGTGAATAACATGGTCAATCTACTTTCTGACACATATGTTACCATAACGGCTAGCCTCTGTAATTCTAAAATGAAAGCTTCTACACTACCGGTCTGCTTGAGTTGAGCCAACTCCCTGAAATGTATCTCTGGATATTTCCTATCAAACCTCTCTATGAGCTTCTGAGTGAACTCACCGTAGGAATGTATGGTGTTGTGACCCAATGTCACCAATCCATGGTACCACCACTCGTGAGCTTCTCTGTCTAGGTGAAGTGTAGCCAATTTAATGGTGTTTGTCTCTGTCATGGGGTTGAGTTGGAAATAGGTATCCAACTTCTGAACCCATATCCTCGCTGATCCTCCGCGAGTCCCATCAAATTTTGGGATGGTCAACCTACCCAAGGTCTTCTGCAACTCATAGTTGCGATTGAAACCCTTGTTGAAATTCCTGGTCCTGTTCCTGCTCTTCATGTTGCAGAAATATGAAAAATACATGGAAGAATGAAACTCATGCCCTAAGTCTCTATACTCCTGTAGATAAGCCCCAAAAGACTTGTTAGGTTCTACCTACATGACCGGGCCCCCTACTGTATCTGCCAAGAAGTGAGGCATGGTAGGCCTAATAGAAGGTCTGGTGTATATATGCGGAGTATTCTGAATGTTAGTGTATGCTACCTTTCCACTACTGCTTGTAGATCCCCGATCTACTGGTGAGGGAGGTGTACTGTTGAGACCTGTTTCTGGTTTCACTGATAATCTATTGATTGCATTGAGGACATATTTTTGTCCTTTGGCTAAGTCTTGCAATGCAGAGACCAAGCTTCGAAACTCCATTCGATCCTCTTCTTCTCCTGTTCCTTTTCCCCTATTCGAATGTATACCTGTTTGTTCCATGTATGAGTTGGTATCTTCTAGTTGGATATCTTCAAATTATTCTATATATCTACTCTTCCTCCTCCTATAGGTTACAAAAGGATATCCTTCTGTATTCATATACTTTTCATTTCTTAAGCCCACAGCTTGCCAAGAAAACAGCTCTGATACCACTGAAATATCCCAAATCCTGATATTTTCTATTTCTAAGCAAATATGCTGATACAACTGGTCATGCAAACTGCCATGCAAAAATCCCTATTTTATAGGAAAAATTAGGGTTAGGGTTTGTGAGATAGAATGAACACTTACCACTAATAAGCCAGTGAAACTGCTTCGGAGAAAGTATGCAAGCACCGAGAACTGGATCGGAGATGGGAAGATCTCTTCTGCTTCTGGTGAACCCCCAGCAGCAAGAACCCTAGTCAGAAAAAGGGTGACGATTTCAGTGAAGGAGGTGTTCGATGAAGCTTCTGATTTGCAGGGATGATAGCCTTCCCGTGCCGGAGAGACTGCCTGGTACATGCAAGATTTCTAAGACCTCTAGGCAGGATAGCGACTTGCTTCTGAGAGACATCTTCTCACGCCCCTGGAATCCCGAAATTGTTGATAACTATTCTGGATGAGCATGGATGGATCTTATAATCATTGGGTACTAGAGTACGATGCTAATGATGAGAATGGTGCCTGAGTTTCGGAGTAAAACCGAGATCTAAAGGCCCAGCAATTGATTAGGGCTTTCTGGATAGAATCCCCCTCTTATGGCTACACACGTGTCCCTACAGTGATCTATACCATATGCTGGATAACTTATAAATGAATGAATGAAGAACAAGTGGTGAAACTGTATGGCTTACCCTGAATAAGACTAGGACAGATGTTTCACTGCCGAAATCCCATTAGCTGAAGACTCCGTCTGCAACCCCAACTGTTGTGCGGCACACTGTGCTGCTATCCAAGAGCTCCCAAAATAATCATAATCAAAATTGAAGTCTCCTTTTGCTTTATCCTTTATTTATAATGTTCAATTGCGAAAACCCTAATCTTTGACCTAATTAGGTCACTTTTTCTTCTAATTTGACGTTGACTTGCATGCATGCGGATGGAGACTTAAAGAGTGCATGCATCATTAAATAATGTTGGGATGACATGCACGAAGGTGGCCTTTGGCCCTAGTGGCCCTTCTTGACCTAATTATGATGCCCTAGATCTTCTATGGATGGTATCAGTCCTTAGCTGATTCCCTAACTGTCAGTAACTGCTCAAACCCACAGGAATCACATAGGTTAGCGGTTTTGGGCCTCAAGGCCTAATTGGAAGGGGACATTACAGGATGTCTCTCCCAAAAAAATAACTTGTCAGTAACTTCACCTTAAGAGTTAGTCATGTTTGAGTCAGTCCTGTTACTTCAAATCAACTTTTGTTTCTAGTTTTATGTCACTGATGTTGGAATCATCATGGCCCTCCTGTGACAATTCTATTCCTTTTGACTCCAAATCATTATCCAGGAATTAGACCTAGAAACCTAAAAAGTACCTTGAAGCCTGCATGCCTCAATGACAGGTTTTCTCGTTTTCAACAGTAGGTTTTCATCAATGACCTCTGATTGGATAATTCTGTCAAATGTTTGACTTCAGAACATTTATTCACACTTGGGAGAATGTAATAGGATACCTTGGGGATCATTGACATCAATGGTAATTTCCTTGCACTTATTAACAGTTTACATCATTGGCTGGTAATCAAGTGATTTCTACCATGTTCGACGTCAAGACATTGTAATCACATGTTTAGAATTGTATCATTTGGGGATCGGAAAGAAGACCTTGAGTGGTTAGTATTTTTCATCATCATTTCCTATGCTCAGGTTGTGTTTGGAGGTCGTTTAGAGTCATGACATGGATCCACATTGTATGTTTAGTGGCTGTGTTCTGTATTTGAGGTTAAGATACATGGATCTACTTTGTATGCTGTGTAGCTATGTCTTACCTCCTGTACATTAGAGGAAATTTCAATTTAAAACGGGCCTTCCAAAAATAATACAAATTCCATGTCATCATGTATTAGCCAATCAAAATGATTTAAAATTCAAAAGGGGAGCACCTCTTAAATAATTTTTTAATATAAATTTGGGGATAGGTATCATAAAAAAAACTATTTTTGTTCGTATTTTTGACATATCTCCCTGTGTTTTTACTCAAATTTTGATTGAGAGAGCTCGTTGAACATGGAATTTAATTCTGCATCCAACGAGTACTCACTCAGCATACTTTTGATGGCCCCCCTACCCCAAAAACAAGAAATACCTAAAAATTGTGATGATGACATGATCATCACATTTTTTCAGGTATTTATTGTTTTTGGGGTAGATGGGCCTGTCAAAAGTATGCCGAGTGAGTACTCGTTGGATGCAGAATTAAATTGCGCATCCAACAAGGTCTCCTGATTGAAATTTGAGTAAAAACACAGGGATATTTGTCGAAAATACGAACAAAAAAGTAGCTTTTTCTTTTCTTCGTCCAAAATTAATAAATATTATTTTATTATTCTAACTATTATTTTATTAATTTTCCTTAGGAGGCCCATTTTGAGTTGAAATTTCCTCTTATGAGTAGTTGTTCATGGATCTATAGTGTATCATTAGTAGCCATGATTTGGTCATCATCATAGATCTACAGTGTATTGGTCCGTAGCTATGATTGGTTTGGATAAAGTTAGTTACTGGTCCTATATGAGTTTGTCTCTCTTTTCCTTTGTATCAGATGAAAAAATTTGCAAACTATTTCACCTATCACTTCCTTATAGCTTCATACTTTGGGGGGCATTCTGTTGCACCTAGAAATCTCACATTTCTTCTAAGTCTTCAGGAGAATTTCATATTGCCTTTCAACCTCCTAGAAAGCCTGATTTGAGTCAACTTGGTCATTTTTTCCCCATACCTAGAAGGGATGATGCCTTCATGTTTTTTGCATAGAGCACCGGTGACACCTGTCTCAGTTGATCGATAAGCATTGTTGTCTCCTTCCTTTGGGAAAACCCCTAGATCGACACCTTTGTCAGTTTTTCTAAGAGAGCCAGTGGTGAGAAAATGAGAAAAAAGAAGCTTTTGGAAGCTTCCATGTAGAATCCTCCATGAGGTTAGTTCCTATATGATTGGGAGAGGTGGAATTCACCTTCCTCACCTATAGGGATCTCATTCTATCATTTTTCCAAGTCATCTCTTGAGTTCTAGGCCTATAAATGAAGCCTTCCTAAGAAGAGTGGGGGAGTCCAGAAAAAGCACCCTTATGCTGCTAGTTTGAAGTCTGAATCAGAGGCAAAGTAGAGTTAGTTTGTGTTTCGAGAGGTCTTCATAGTCATAGGATATTGTAGGCATTCTTGTTGAGATTGAAGCCATCGAAATCAAGGACTTTTTGTTGTACTTATTTCTCATCCATATATTAATACAAATACATTTCCCTTTCCCATATTTGATTGTATTGATTGTAATTAGATATTATTGGATTCCTTGATCACCAATATGAATAGTCAATTTATCATGATGCTCTCATCCTGTTTGTTTGTCTTGTGATCTATTTTGCAAGTACTAAACCATTGCAAGGACTTTTGGATAGAAGACAAGCAGATCCAAGGTTGAGGTATATCATTTTCATGTTATTTGATTTGATTATTCAAGGAAAGGATATGTTGCTGTCTTTTTTTTTTGTAGTTGTGATTTACATTGCAGAGGAACAAGCAGTGTTTGCATTGATTGAGAATTCCTGATAACACTACATCATTAAAAAAATTAAGCGAAGGTGATCTAGATGGTCCCTCCTCTTACGAGAATGGGAAGGAAGATCATATAGATACAACTCAACAATATTCTTAATGTCATGGAAGGAAAAGTTCATTGCCCGCTGAAAGGTAGCCCCAACATTTTTCAAACCAAAAGGCATTTCCTTGTATACGGAGGTACCCCATGGACAAATAAAATCCATTTTGTGTTGGTCTTCTGGCTTGATTTGGATTTGATTGTATCCATAAAACCCATACATAAATGAAAAAAATTTACTACTCGCACAAGAATCAATGGTTTTACCAATAAAGGGCGTGGGTTAATTGTCCTTGTGTAGCCTAGTTTTCACCCTAACTACGTGAAAAAGCACCTCCCTTCCGTCAAAGGGAAAAATGGTAGAGCTCAATGGAATAAAGCTAGCTGCAAATAAAATATCAGTGACATGGTAAACAATAAGAAAAAACTACTAAACTAAATAAAATAAAAATGAGACAAATATACCTTATGTTTTTGTTGAAAGTGGTCCACCGTGCCCTAACTTGGAATGATACTGCCTCTCCACAGGCTTGTTAGTATGGAGGGTGCCTCAACATACAGGATGGGAGGAGGTTTGGCAATGGAATGATTAGAAAATGATGTGAGTATTTTTAGAATGATGGCTTCTCAACGTACTTAGGGAAATATAATAATGATAGAAGGAATACGTGAATCTTGTGATGGAGACCTCCACACTATTTTATAGTTTTTTCTTTTCCTTTTCTCTCTTTTAGGGTTTTGGACCCTATTTAGGATTTTAAGCCCTTTTTATGTTTTTAGCTCTTTTTGGGGTTTTTAGCCCCTTTGTGAGATTTTTAGCTCTTTTGTGAGCTTTTTAGCCCATTTTGTGGGGTTTTTACGCCCTTTTTGATATTTTTGAGCTTTTTGACAGAGAATAAGGTTAAACCATAGTTGTGGAGGTCAAAATGAGGGGAAAATGGTAGGAAAAAGATATTCGTATGTGGTTTAGGCCATGTAGAGATAGTTGAGATTTTTTTTGCGTTAATAGATTGCCCCCTGATGTGTGAGGGAAGGATCTCATCGTATGGATGACAAACATCATAGGATCATGGGGATAGTGGAGAGACCGGTGAAAAAGTGGTGCTTCCTCGTTCGATACATGGTGGATTTGGTTTTTGTATTAATATTGGTTCCCAACAATGGGTGAGATACAAAGAATAGGTGACATGTATATGGATGAGGTGGACATACCCATGCTCGTAACAATGTCAAAATAATAAATAATGGGATCAAGGATAAAAAATATGGGATCTGATCTATACATATACAACGGATGTTACATAATGGTGGCCTCAATGAGAGGATGAATACAATGCTGATATGAAGAAAAAATGCATAGGAATCATGGTGTTCTCATGGAATGCAATATCCATACAATTGATGCTCTACTGGATCTGAAATTTTTACATAAATGTAGGGACTCAATGATGGAGAGTTTGAGTCTCAGTGGTACAATATGCGGCATCAATCATGAAGCTATATAGAAGCACTTCTATGGGGGCTTCTGAACACTATTTCCAATGCAACCCAACAATCGCAAGGGACATGATCCTGTTTGGGTTCCTAGATAGACTCACCAATATGCTAGTGTCAGGTGAAAACCAGAGTCTTTGACCAAATACTGCATGGACCAACACCCTGTACGAATCTCAATGGTGCAATGATGTAGCTGAAGTTGAGCACGTGAGACACAACCATCCCAAGAGGCACTAAGGACTCATCTCAAGTGGTCTAAGGAACTCATCAATAAGGTTAATGAAACCAGGATATAGGGACCTATGGGTCTATCCTTTGGAATAGATGTTTTGTCGTTGACAGAGGGAGACCTGCAACTAATCAAGGAAATGAGGTTTCCTTGACGAGAAGCATGAGGAAGATAACAAAAGCTGTGGGAAAATATGGGGACTGGAACAGTGAATGGGGGAACATGGGAAGGGGGAGTACATGGGACTCAAACTTCCTTTGTTTAGAGTATGATGGCAGTGCTGACCTAGAAACAAATGAAACTGACTCATGGGAGCGGAATCATAGCTATAATACTAGGAATTTCACTGCAGATGGGAAATACTGAGGGATGTAACTTGGACTATTGATATCTAGGGGATTTAAGGAAGACTCAGTAGAGAATACTATGAAAAAAGGAGACCCAATGTGGGAATGCTGTCGAACTGTAATTTATGGGGTGGCTCCTAAAGTCACTGTTATGACATGATCTCGTGAATTTTTAGCGAGCCAGAGAAAGTAAATGCTTGATGGTGTTTTCAATTTTAGAGAGTTTGAAAACAGGAAGAAGACTCCAGTGGGGTCTCTTTTTCATTGATAGTCTCTTGTGTCTAAAAAGGGATAAAAGTGTACATAGGAGAGCTCGCCCACCCATTTTGGGGGATAGGATACTTCTTTACCATTGGTAGTCTAAGCAGGATGGAAACAGTTAAACTTACACTGACTAGATGGTCATTCAAATACTTTTACGAGCATGAATGAAACCAAGTTTGCTCAGAAATATTTTCTTGATGAGAAGTTTGGAAAAGAGCTTAAATACAACCCATGATGAGCTTTTTCATAAAGTTCAGTTCCAATGCCTGAGAAAGCATAAAAGCATGCAAAGGGAAACATTCCTGGCTTGAGTGTTCCAAGGTGCTCCTTTTCTTATGGTAGCCTACATAGTTCCCAAAAGGAGATAAATGAGGCTATGTAGACTCCATTTCAAATACGTTAATGAGCGCAAAAGGAAGCAAGCATGCCCGACGATCTTTTTGTTCTTTTAAGAGTAAAAAAAGAGCTTAACAGAAACTCCATAATGGTCAAGCAAGAAAGGGGGAAGTGTTCGATATATGGAAATAGGTTATGTTGTGAACATTTTTGATGGGCATAACATACATAACACTAATGGCCCCTTGTTGTGGGATGATAGATGGTGGTAAGAAATGGATGACGGTGCAGTACGGATGGAGCGAATAGCTCATGAACATGCCAATACATACCAAGGGATATTCACATGATGGCATGCAATTCGTGGTGAATTCCAGGAAATGGTCTGAAAAATCATAATGAGAGAATGAGACAAGGGTCTTGTCAAAAGACAGAGGATGAAAAACTAAACCCGGTGGTGTGAATGGTGTCTTGAACAGACTCCATATGACTCTGAATAGTATCTAGTGATGTTTGCCTTGGTGTAGTGGTGCAAGGGTAAAAAATAGACCAATTGGAGGCCTATGGGTATGGAGCTAGCTCAACATACAAGGTGTGATTTGCGTGGTGGCACACAAATCGATGTGACTCCTAGAAATGGCCCAAAGAATCGATAAGGAGGGAAGCAGTCTAGAATATCCTTTTTTAACCCATGAGATTTTGGCACAATGGTGGAAGCTTCCTATCCATGTAGAGGATGATTCATACATGGGCATGGAGTACCGGTGAGATACAGAGAGGCCTTGATCTCTAGGGAAGGTCTTGGGACCTAACAATATGCTATCATAGTATTTTCTATATCATACATGCCACATATTGTGTGCATGTGAAGATGTGGGACTACACCGTCCAGTGGGTACCAATGGCGTAGGGTAGGGAGGATGTGTTAGATCCACCCGCTGATGTGAAAATGGTGCAACAGAGTTCTATAATGCAATCACTATGACTAGACATGGAGAAAATATTGGAGGAAGTCATCAACTCATAGTAAAAATGATGTAAAACAAAAAATGAAAACTATGCCCCAAGTGCTGCATGGTGAGCAACTTAGGCATAGGGCTTTCGACGAAGGAAATTGGACTTGCCTTGGAGAATCTGTAATTGGTGCAAAGTATGTGTGGGAAGAATCTATAATTCAATGGGAAAAATCAATTCCACACCATGGGATAAGTGAAATGGGGTAAAATCGATGGTTTCTTTATAGATCTCTCCGTCATCACAAAAGTGGTGTCGGAATAAATCAGGTGTATCTTCCACAACTAGGGAAACAAAAGTAGTACTAGAACTAGAGATCATGTAGATGGTGTTGGTTGTGTCCGAGGAAGAGACCGAAGGGTGAATTTTATCAAGGAAGATGGTTTTGGACTCACGAGAGTGGTTCTGCAGGTCATGAAGGATGGCCTGATACTCGGCCAAGTCTGGGCAATGGTGAGAATAATGGCCATACAATCCATAAACTATGCACACATGGTTTTTCCTCAAAGACTTGTTCTTGGCTGCAGGAAGAGTTGATACAATGACAACTAGAGTACCATCAGATGTATCCATGGCATCTATGTGTGTCCGTAGGATAGGTTTCTCTGGGCAGTTTTGAGTTGCATGACCATAAACATCGCACAAAGTGTAAGGTGGAGTCAGTCGTGGTTCATCTGCCATTTTGGTGGACTTTTCCCCAGTCTTCTTTGGGAGAGAAGGGGTGAGATTGGGAATAGATGTCATGTTTGAAGGGATAGGGGGAGGGCATGACTCCATTGAAATAGGTTGGATGGGATTCAACACAACTTGAGGCACCAGAGGGGGGGTAGGTGGTTCAAGGTACCACATAGGAATCCCCAATGTAAAGTTAGGAAAATTTAGAGTAAGCATGATGGTCTTTCCCACTATGTCGAATGATGGGAATAGGAAGGGAATCGTATGGATTGGAAATGAACCCCAATAATTTCTAGGTGATAGCGGTTGGGGTTGCGACTGTTGTTGTGGTGTGGGAGGAATGGGAATGGATGAGAGAGTGCACAAATATGCTATGCCTGTTGGCCCTAGTGGAGGAGGTAAATATGGGAAGGAATCCATCATAGATGAGTCAGCAAACAACCTCGGGCCTATGGCCGATAGGGAAGGGGTGGCTACACTATCGATGGTGGTATCAATGGTAGGGATGACATGTTTCAGTGTGGCTGACCCATCCAGGTTTTAGTAAGTTAATTGGTCCACTATCATGATATTTCCCTCATGGGGGAACATCATGAGCTGAAAAACAGTGGATGCCACAAATTTCATGGCATATATGTAACTACATCTGAGAAGGAGGTTATAATCAGGTTGGGTGTTAAAAACTTCTATATCGATCAAAACCATTTTAATCACTAAGGAAATATGAACATTCAGGAGAATTCCCTGGGCCTTTGTAGATCATCCATCATAGGCACAAAGGGTAGTAGTGGACAGTTGGATGGTGGGGGACCTGATTTTTTTCCTGACAAAATTTGACATCACATAGGTGGATGACCCTACATCGACAATGCATTGATGGACAACCAAATTCTTAATTGAGACTGGAATCTGGAAGGCGATGCTGGATGGGATTCTTAGTTCACCGTGATCCATATGAAACATGATTAATTTGGAATAAGTGGGATCCATGGAACCTAGTGCATATAACAATGATTTAATTTGTGTCAGACATGTTTTGAGCACTTCTAGAGAGGACATGGCTGTAGGTTATTGGTCCAAGTCATCAACGATGCTATAATTTAAGGAATCTTGAGGAGTTTCATTGTTGGTGGTTCATCGTATAGGGAGCCGTGGACCTCTAGCCGCCCCATCCATGGGGGGTATAGGTAGGTGGAGGGGCATGCTAGAAGTGTTAGAAGTTGATGCCATCGATGGGTCACTGGTCTCCGTGGTGGACCCGTATTGGTTGGGCCTATTCTGGAGGTTGACCTCTTTGGTTGACAGCATCATTAGGTGATGTATACCTGTTTATTTAGGTGGAACTACATCAGGTGATTTAGGAGTAGGTGGGGGAAATGGTGCGGTTGCAACCAATCCTTAGAGTGGTAAATATTTTTGGAGCACCATAGGCAGAGGCCTTAGTGGTGCTGGGTTGGGTTGAGCTTGTGCTGCTGCATTAGTGTCCCATTGAGCTTCATTCTAGAGAAATTGTTTGATGAATTCCATATGAGGGAATTCATGAGTGTAGTGACTGTAGACGTTGCATAATTTACATGGATGATTATCCCATAATGGAGTGTTTCGTATCAGTCAATTAGGCTATTGGGGATTTTGTGTCAGTGGGTTAGCATCATTGTTGTTAGGAGGATTATGTTGTTGGCCACCTCCTTGCGGTTGGTTGTTACCTTGGTTCCTTGCTTGATTTTCTTACCTTGCCCTTGTTGGTTGTTGGGGGTGGGTTGGTTGGGAAGATTCTGTGAGCAAAAAATTCTCCTGTGGAAGTCAAAGGAGATGGGGCAGGGCCTGGAGCGACTTGCATAGGTGGTGCATAGTAGGCCGGAGGAGATAGAGGAGATACAAATCTAATCATTGGGCCCAAATATGATTGTTTCATCCAAGTCAGTGCATGAGCATGATGATTTGGTGCAGGCTATGCATAAGAGGATGTGGCTCCGGATTGAGACATCATCTTCGAGTGATCGCGTATCTGGTTTGGTTGTGCAACACTAGGGGTGTTGGTTGCGGTGGCATCATATGGGGTGCTTCATAGTACTATCAGTGATGGGAGACATAACCGATGACACCATCCATAGCATGAGATGGCCTCGACACATCATGGTGAAAGGTGCCAGAGCAGGGAGCATCTAGTATGATGGTGTATAGGTATCCATATTGAGCGTAGATTAAATCAAACTATTAAGCCTTTAAGATGGCCTCTTCCTAAGATTGGGGATGTTTAGAGCCAACTTCCTTGGATATAGATGGTAGAAAGGTCTTCAAGAACCAATCGAGGAAGATCCTATCATCAAGATGGATATTGCATAGGCTACTTCATTGCCGCCACTCATGGATGTGGTCGGTGATGTGCGTAGCGGTATTTTGAAGGAAAGATAACATGATCTCCACGCCTTCGTCGCATTGGACAGGGATTTGGAAGTATTCGAGGAACATGAAGGATAACGAAGTGAAATTAGGGTAAGAGGCCTAAGTTAGTTCAACATACCATTTTTCTGCAGCACCTGTGAGTGTGCGTTGGAATAATTTAGGTCCGATCGAGTCATCTACAATGATGTTTGACAAGAACCATAAATGAAATGACATAATGTGATTTTGGGGGGACTTGCCTACCTTTCCCTTAAAATTTGGAATGTATGAAGGAAGTTTGGATGGCATTGGCGGCCAATGGGGTTGATGATTAACAGAACCAAATCCAACACTTTAATACGAGCCATGAATGGTATATTGGACCCGAGGTTGGATTGGGAGGGTTCGACAATGGTGTCGAGGTTTGCAGGAGCATGATGTCCATGCATGGCTGGGGGTACAGGAGGTTCAATTCCTGTCCCCCAGATATGTATGGTGGTACAGTTGTTGAAATATTGTAACTTCGAAGAATATTCTTTATGTATCTTTTGTGGTCCCCGATGGTCCAACCGGGAGAACCACTTGTATTACATTGTACCCCGATGCTCCTAATCGGAAGAACTAATAAGAGTCATGAGGTAGTCCCCTCTATTTGTAAAGGTGGGTCATCAGCACCCCAGTGTGGTTACTTGAGCCTACATGTGTAACTCGAGCCTACATGAGTTAAATTAATCCGACATGTTGATTGAGTAAACTTTAAGTAAACAGATGAATATAAATAGAGGTGTAGTGCTCCTCATTTGAGAGATACACACTCACTTGGAATAGCGCACTTGTGGAGGAGAGGAGTTGCTGGAGAAGGAGGAGAATTAGGTTTTTGATCTCCTTGTTGGTTTTCCCTTTTTCCCTTTTGGGGAATCTATATTGAGGAATCTTTTGCTGGGTTTTTCCCTTTAGGGTTTTCCCAAGATAAATCTGTGTTGTTCTTGTGATACTGTTTCTTTCAGTGATCCTGCTTTATATATACTTATGTCTTAGTTAAGCATATGAAAAATTCAACATGGTATCAGAGCTAACCTGAATAGGGTAGCTTTCACAAGTTACAGAAGCTAGGGCTTCTTTTTTTTGGTTCTCTCTCCATAATCAATCAGCAAAAGAAGGCTAGGCTGACTCTCCTTTGAAGGGTGCATCGTTCTGTTGAAGCGGAATTCGATTCCGAGCATTTTCAATTTTTGATGTGGAAATTAGGGCTTTCTACAGAAGAGGAATTTTTGAGTGAGACCAGCACAGGATTTTTCTCCTCATCAAAACCGAATTTTAGAGACCTGGATCAATTTTTTTGGTTGGGTGAATCTCCGGGAAAGTCAAACCCTAGTTTGACCCCGAGCTAGAAAAACCCTAAATACTAAAACTGCTATGTTTTGGAACATTCGCTATATTTAGAGATTGGTGAAGGATAATGAGCTGAAAATTGCAGGGGCCTAAGATAAAATCTTGATGAACACTGTGTCCAAAATTCATTCACAGATTCGTTTTATTCCAGGATATATGTTCTCTCCAAGTTAGGGTTCCAGTCTCTTCCAGAATTCATCCCTAAACAGGACACCTGGGGAGAATTGCAATATCTTGGGCTAAAGATGTCCAAATGGAATTCCTAAAGATGTTTTATAAAGGGCACGGATTTTACTTTCGGTGGTCCGATTATCAGACTCAGAAGATGAACCAGTGACACGTGGCATGCCGTACAACTTCGCTGTTCTGAACAGTCCTGTAACAGGTCACCTTGGGAAAATGATCATAAATCCCAAATGGTGAAACAAATTCTGATGAAACCTACGGTGGTGGATCAGGGAAATTCTAGGTTACCTCAATACAAAATTTCAGACATAGAGGATCATAAATTTCAGAGATATCACAGAAACAGTAACAGGAATTTCTACAGAAGAAATTGGAAAATTAGGGCTTCCTGTTCCGGGAGCTTCCCTCCACTATTTTCAGAAATGGAGTACATTGGACAGCTCCATTTGAAGAGATATATCTGTATATCCAATCAGATCTGAAATATTATGAGTTTTAAAATTAGGGTTTCTGTGACAAACCCTAGATTAGCCAGCTCCGGAACCAGGACGGACACCTCAAATCGGTAAGATCTAATCCTTTGCTATGTTCATTTGAGGTTCTCTTTTCAAAGTGATCCATGA
>LPNX010060527.1:85116-196131 GCA_001517045.1 Pseudotsuga menziesii | reverse complement strand
GATGAATATAAATAGAGGTGTAGTGCTCCTCATTTGAGAGATACACACTCACTTGGAATAGCGCACTTGTGGAGGAGAGGAGTTGCTGGAGAAGGAGGACAATTAGGTTTTTGATCTCCTTGTTGGTTTTACCTTTTTCCCTTTTGGGGCATCTATATTGAGGAAGCTTTTGCTGGGTTTTTCCCTTTAGGGTTTTCCCAGGATAAATCTGTGTTGTTCTTGTGATACTGTTTCTTTCAGTGATTCGGCTTTATATGATTTTATTATGAAAAATGAAATGATATACTTATGTCTTAGTTAAGCATATGAAAAATTCAACAACAGTTGGAATCGTGGGAGCTGGAATGGGGCCGCCACTAATGGGTAGTGTACCTACAGCAGCAAGCACTCTGGTGCTGGGACCACTGGTAGGGATATTAGTAATGATGTGTAGCAAAAACATGGGACCACTTGTTATAGCTCAAAATGACACATTTATGCCTATGACCACTATCCCATGATTTCGTTGCATGTCGACACTTCCATGACGACACTTCATGAAAGTAACTGAAAAAACACCTAACTTGGAGGACCCATATCCAAAATTTTGTAACTCCTTTTGAACTCTCATTTGCACCATTGGAAAGGTATTTTAGTTAGCTAAAACTTTTTAGAAGAGACAAAAGTCTAAAAATTGCCCAAATTACCCTAAAAATGATATTTTTTTATGCACATGCGAGTTTCCTTAAGGAAACTCTCGTGTTGCACGCGACTTGTCTATATAATACTTGCGTGTACCCTGAAAACATGACTATTTGCAATGAAATCTATGTGTACCTCCTAATTATGCAACTGTTGTATCTGCAACCCATGTGTTTTTCCTATAGATGCAAAAAAAAAAAAACTTTCTCAAAGTTTAGGTAGTTTGGTTGGTTATGCAACTGATTGTTTCAGTTGCAACTACTTTGTCTTCGACCCTATCTGTTCACAAGAATATAAATAGAGGTAGGGAGGTCCATGAGAAGGGAATGGAACCTTTGCATTGTTATGCTGGAGGAATTGGGACTCTCTTTTCCCACACGTTTTCCCTAGAAGCTTTCTCCTTGTGTTGCAGAGCTTGGAGGATGAGTTCCTTGGAGAAGAGAAACAACAGAACCAAATCAAGGTTTCGTGAGGTGCCCAACTTGAAGAGAATGTATATTTGTACTTGTTTTCATGATTAATAAAGATGTGATGTCCTTCTTCTTCAAACCAAATAATTGGTCAATGTGTTATTGAATTTATGTTTATGATCATATGTTTATGTTAATCAGAATAGTTTCTCATATTTTTTTTATTATCATTACTTTATATGTGGTCATATTGGTTTGAGGAAGGTATAATTCATTTTGCAGGTCTCTTGGAGCAAGAGGAGTGAGAGGAGAAAGAAGAGAATTGAAGGGATACTTGTATCAACCTATGTTTTTCAAGGTATGAACCATTATAATCTCTAAAAATTATTTATATATACTTGCAGAACCATTTGCATCTCTCTTTCAACCCTAGTACGTTGATGGCCTCTTAAACCCTAGTATTAGGAAACTTTCCTTTACAACAAAACCGGTGACTCTGCTGGGGAGAGCCTTGTCTATTTGGGTTTTCTTTGTATTTCTTCCATTCTTTTGTAAGATTTCAAGTCCTTCTTGGCACTTAGGAACACCTTCTCTGTCTGATAGAACACCTCCCTTGTCTTCCTAAGGCAGTTTTTGGCCTTTTTTGGGCCTTTTCCCCACCCATACACGAGTTGCAGACTGAACAGTTGCATGTCTAGAATTTACACATGGCTTTCTATATTGTTAACCCATGTATGAAATGCGACTTGTGAGTAGTACAACTAGCGTGTGCCTCAGAAACAATGTTTTTGCCTCATTTTGTGGTTTTTTTTGTTGTCTGAGGGTTGTTTGGTAGGTCTTTTGGGGTCCTCTACAGGTGCATGACTCCAAGGAGTTAGTGTCATATACTTTAGGTTTTGTTTATCTATGTGGGAAGTCCTTTTGTAGCATTATTATTTTCTCTTTGCTCATCCCCCCACCCACTTTTCTTGGCTTGTCTTTTGGCTTATGTTTCTGGTCAGCCTCTGTCAATGATTTTTGTCTGAGTTCAGATGTTGGTTGGTGTTTGTTTCCTTATTCTTTTGTTGGTTAAATTCACCATGCCTAAGTATTTGACTTGTCTCTTTTGCAATATTTCCTTCCAAGTAGGGTTTATACTGACTTTAGGGCATTCTAGAGTCTGTTTGGTGGTTGTATAGCAGAGTTCTTTTTGCTTAGTTCTTGTTATCTGCATACTTTATCTTGTAGGTAGTTTTTCTTTTGAATTTATAAAAGAAAAATATAAAGAACATATAGTTGTTGGATATGTATGTAGATTAGGCTTTTGTCTTTAATGCACTACATATCATTATTTTTGAAAAAATAAAAAGAAATTGTTCCTTTGTGACTTTCAAGTTTCTATTTGAAAAAGAAAGAGAATAGATTTTTCTTTTTGCATTTCATTTCTCTTTTCTTAGTCATTTTGTTTCAACTTTGATTCAAAACACCACATAAGTTTCACGCCATTTACCCCTTGAATAAAAACAACCTTTTAAAATGAATGATATAATTACAAATTATTAGAAAGTTTTATTTTTTAGGCTCCTACACCAACTAGCTTAGGCTAGACTTCTGGATTAGGGAGTTTCAACTCCACAAGTATTTGATTTCAGTCGTAGCTGGTCAATCACTAGGTAAATCATCTTCTATGTTTATTGTATTTGGGAAGCTCCTCTCAAACAGGAGTTAAGCATGAGGCTATGTGGAGACTTGGACTGAGGATATAACCCTCTAATTCCTTGTCAAAGCGTAGAGCAAGATTTTTGCACATCTAGGGACTTCTGTCAATACCAGCTCTTGGGACCCTTGCAGTGCTGGTGTTGACAGGGTTTTGGGATTTACTAGCCTGCCTATGTGTATTAATCAGGCTTGGGAGTGTCCCCCCATACTATAAATATAGTTGCGATAGCCTTTAGTCTCTTTTACATCTAGGGTTCATACACAGGTACACCGGAAGGCTATTTTTGGTTGACCTTGGATGGGATTGGAAGGTAACCCCAATAGAAGGTGTGGGAGGGTAGTTGGGTGATTCCTCCACTTATGCCTAAGAACATCTACAGGGACTCCAAGTAACTATCTATCAGCTTTCTTCTGGAAGGCATATCTTATACATGTTTTTCTATTTGGCTTTAGGAATTTTTAGTGAGTGCTGTGTGGTTTGTTTGTACTTAGTTTTCCTTCGAATGTGTGCTTTGTACTTTTGGTTTCTTGTAAACCTTAGAATTTGTCTCCTTGTTTGAAGCTATGGATGACACCACTTTGAACACCAACTAAGAGATCCCTATGCTAGGAACTCCTTGTACTATTCCTCTCACAGAGAATGTTGGTGTTCCTTTGATGGCCATCTTGAATCTACCTAGATTCACCCTAGGGATACCGGTGTGGTCATTTTCCACTCCAACTATCCTAAATGATCTTGATGCTTCCCAAGTAAGCTCCTTATATCAAGGGCATCAACACACTACTTCGCCTTCACCTGTTGTTGATTCTCTTCCTCCTTTTACCTCATGCAGTGAAAGTACTGATACTAGTAACCGACAGTCTAAAAGGAGTAGAAGAAGGATGAATATGAAGAAGAAACATAAGCAAGGGAGAAATCGTTCAACCTCTACAAGTCAAGTTGAAACTCACCACCTAGCCTCTACAATTCATGCTAGGGGAACCTATCCAATCTCTGTAGGTCAAGTTGGATCTAAGCACTCAAATTATGGAAGTCAAGTTGATCTTCACCATCCAGCATTTGTTGATCATGCTGGTGGGATCTTGCCAACCTTTCTAGGTCATGTTTCATCCAGTCACTCAGCCTCGGCAGTTCATGCTGAGGGTACCCGTTCAACCTCTGATGTTCAAGTTGAACCTCCCCATCCAACCTCTACAAGTCATGTTGGATGCATCCACCTAGCCTTTGAAGGTCATGCTAGGGGGACAAACTCAACTACTGCAAAGCATGTTGATCCTAACCATTCACCCTCTACAGGTCATGCTGTTGGTGTCCGTCCAACCTATCCAAGTCACTGGGTCCCTCATCCTCTGTAGATCACACTAGGGGAATTCTCTCAACCTTTGTGGTTCATATAGAGGAAAAATAGTCATCCACTACGAGTCATGTTGACGCTGTTGAAAAGACTACTCGTTAAAAACACAAGCCCAAGTTTCCTTGTAAGCTTTGTGAGGGAGACCATCTTACTTATAAATTCCCTTCCATTGTGGAAGTACGAAGAGTTTGGTTTGATATTCCTCCCATTTTTGAACATCCTAAAGTTTTTCAACAACCAACCTCTCTTAGTTAGGTTGGACCCAGCCACCCAGCCTCCGATGGTCATGCTAGGAGAAAACTCTCAGCCTCTGTAGGTCATGCTGAGAGTAAACCGTCATCCACTTCTTGTCATGTTGAAACCATTAAAGAAACTGGTAGTTTAAAGTGAAAACTTAAGTTCCCTTGTAAGCAATGCAACGAAGATCATCTTACTCACTAGTGCCCTACTATCATTGAGGTATGAAGAGTGTGGTCTCAGACTTAAGAATTGACTTCTCCTGAACAACCTATATTTTATCAACAACCTACTCAACCTTTGGTTGATCTTATGGTCGAACCAATCTCAACTTTGGTCAATCCCACTCTTCTTTCGGAGAGTGATCCTTATGTGATTGAACCAATGTAATCTTTGGTCATTCCCACTCTCCCTTCAGAGAGTGATTTTCATGAAGCGGTTGAATCGATTCCATTGTCGATCAATCGCAATCTTCCTTTGGAGAGTGAAGTGTCTACTAATCACATTTTCTTCACTACCAGTTTAGAACTTACTAGACAAGGGGGAACTAAACTCACTTTGGATCAACCCCCACCAAGCTTTCAGATTGCTTCCTTTGATTGGGATAGCCTAGTTGAGCCATGCCTTCCTTCTGATGCACCTTTCCAGATAAAGGTCAAAGTTGAACAATACACGATTGCTCGTTGTATCGTTGATGAAGGATCCTCAGTTAGTATCTTGTCTTCTTGTGCTTGGCAAGGCATGGGATATCCTAGCCTTGTGTCGACTACTAGTCAATTATTGGCATTTGATAGAAGAACTAGTATAGCCTTGGGAATTATCACTCAAACTCTTGTTACTTTGGGTGGGAAGACCATCTTAGTTGGCTTCATGGTGATAGAAGACCCCTTGGACTTTAATATTATACTTGGACGTGATTATGTCTATGCCATGCAAAATTTGGTGTCAACATTCTTTCATGTGATGTACTTTAATCATGGTAAATAAATTTTCACTATCAATTAGTTGGATTTTATTGATCCTTCTCCTGACCCAACTAGATACCAGGTCTTTCCATTATTGATTCCCAATGTTTCTATAGACACTACCACGCCACGGGTGAGCTATGTGGCCTCATGTCCTTTACGTTCAATTGCTACTCTGAAGCAACCTCTATTTCCATGCTTACCTTCTAGGGACTTGGTCACAGCAGTTAACTAGGTGAGTCATCCTGTGCATACTATGGAGCCCACTCTCCACTCTATCGATCCATTTGAAAGTTTAGACATGTGTCCTATCGCGGATGATCTCCTTCCTTCAGATGAAGTCTTCCTAGAGTCTTTGATACAGTCTGACCTTATTTTGGATCTTGGTTCAGTTGTGACTAAGTCTAACCATGATTTTCTTAGTAACACTAATATTCCCATGGATCAGTCTTCTTATGTTGGTATTTTTGAGTCTTCAAACACTCCCTTTGATCAGCACGTTGGTGATCCTAATGAGTTTGATTTTTCTTATGAATTATTCAACTCCTGTGATACTGAGTTTGTTCCTACAGACTCTATCTTCTCTGTTGATATTTTATTTTCTTTATTAGGTTTATATTATTAATCATAAACCCTCATATCTTGGAACTATAGAGTCCTCTATCATTGATTCTACCTTAACTACACTTTTTGAAGAAGATAGCAAAATCACATGTGTTTTTGCCAAAGTGACGTGCATCAGATCTTTTCTTTTGAATGCGATTCTGATGTTGTTGTTTCTTAGAGACAAGATTTGTAGTTGGATTCATAACTATTTACTGGCCTTGCCTTTTTTTTCAAGTTGTAATTGCATTTTCATGTATCCTTCTCACGCTTTTGAGCCTGATGCTGGATTCCACACTTTTAGTTCATTCTACAAGTCCTCATCTGTACTATCATCGTTGTTCAGCCTTGTATCATTTTGCCTTTGTAACTTGACACCCTTTACCTGGAGGAGATGCTCCCCAAGTGTCCTTATCTCGCTTTCTTTCCTTACATTATGCATAGGTTTGCTCCTTGCACTTGGAACTAGTTTCTCCTACCTATGACACTCATCTCCTTGCATTTAGAGCATTATTTTTGCTCTCCTTCAAGCTCGTTAAAAAAAGTAAGGAGGCCACGAGTTGACTTTTCCGTACTCGTTAAAAATTCATGGGAAAGATATGGAGTTTCTTTAGGCCCAGTTTTGACTCCTCAAAATAGACTTGACTACTGAGTAAACTTGTCCGTTAAGGCTCGTTAATAATATGTGAATGAGCATCCACATTGGTGGTAGGTTATCGCTTTTTTGGACCATGTGGAATAACTTACAAAAAATGAACACTCTTTTTTCTTCAAAGTTGAGAAGAGTATTCTCAAGCATAGGTTTATCACTTTTCCAGACCCGAGGGACTAAACTTACGAAAAAGGAACGCCTGGTATGAGCTTAGTTTTTTATTTTTCATGCTCTGGACCCAGACATGAAAAATATTTCAAGCGTACTTTATGTCTTTGTCATGCTCTCTAAAACCTAAAGAACAAAGCATCGAGTTTACTGTTGTAAGCCCCATTTCTCATAATCAAATGGATCTTTCCAAGTGATCTTTCCTTCCTTCACACTCATAAAAATCAGGCTATATGCTACTTTTGAAGGAGCATTGGTTAGGTGGTAATTTAACCTTTTTTGGACCTCCCTGACTAAGTATAAAAAAGGTGCGCCTTACTTCTTCGGAAGATAAGAGAGTTTTTCTCTAGTTTGTTTTATACTTTTCCTGCCTCAAGAGACTAAATTCGATGAAAAAGAACCCCCTGAAGTCTTCTTTGGAGTTTTCAGACTCTCTAAACTATGAAAACACGGTTGAGCATTCACTAATTCGGGCTCGTAAAACCTATGAATAAGTGCTTTATCAAGTATTCTTCTATCTCTTCTTCAAGCTTTCCAAAAATGAAGAAGGTCTCGATTTTTCTTTCTTAGACTCGTTAAACCTTTACAAGAAGGAGGGTAAGGGAAGTTCATTCACATGTATTTTAAATCATGGTAGCAAGTCTTGTTTCCATGAACAAAGAACAAATTTTGAGTCTATCAACAGTTGGGTCCTAGTATTTTGACCTTATCTCGATTCAGAGTTTCTTACTCCTCCAGTTGGTTTCTTTTCCAATTATATGGGGAATCTATCAATGTAGCCTACATTGTAGAGTTGCATCGTTGGTTCTTTTGTGTCAAAATATTCCTAAGTCACTTTTGTGTCATGCTCAATGTTTAAGGATAAACCTTTGTCGGCCATTTTGCAGTTTCCTTGACCTTTTGTGTCGACCATTCCCTGGTATTAGTTCATTACATCATGTCTTCGACGGTACTTGTCGTGAAATTCTGTACCAATTCCGGATCCAATTAGTCTTTGAATTACCTCCTGTTGGATGATGAAGGATGCCTTAATTTCTTCCTTCGAACGGATCTCTTCCTATCGACTGCAACACCTCTTGCTCTAGGAATGAGATTTAGAGTTTTATGATAGTACCTTGAGGATTGTAGTCATTAGTGGAAATTTCCCTCACTATTGGGTAGTGGGAGTACGTTATTGTCTCCTACTCGATGGATTCTTCAAGTCCTTTTATTCACACTTGTTAGAATGTACTAGGTACCTTGGGGACCATTTTCATTAATGGTGGTTTCCCTCATGTTTGTTTATGGTTCTGATTATTGACTAGTAATCAAATGATTTCCTCCATGTTCAAATTTAGCTCCTTTATTCACATGGTTAGGATTCATACCTTTTGGGTGGTTTGGATTGAATACCTTTGGGTGACAGTAGGATCGTCATTTTGTTATTTCCCAAGCTGCGCAATACCTTGTTACATTTTTTATGACATTTTTCTAAGACATAGATCCACCTTGTATTCTTGTGGCTATGATCGATTGTTGAGCATGGATCCACCTTGTTTATTTGTGGCCATGACTCCTTTAGATTTGATATGGAACCTTTTTGCATATTAAGCGACCATGATAGTTTCATCAATTATACATATGTTGGATCCGCATGTATATTTATGGCAATGTTTTGTATATGGACTTGTATGTCCCAGAGATCAGCTTTGTTTGACATTTATCTCTCTTTCAGGTACCTTTGTTCAATCCTTTCGATCTTGGATTCTTTTCTCTCTCCATACTAAGATTTTTCTTTTATAATTTATTTCAGCTATCGTCTTCCCCTATAACCTCATACATTAGGGGTCATCTGTTATAGCTCAAAATGACACATTTCTTCCTGTGACCACTATCCCATGATTTCATCGCATGTCGACACTTCCATGACGACACTTTATGAAAGTAACTAAAAAAACACCTAACTTGGAGAACCCATATACAGAGTTTTGTAACTTCATTAACCTCTCCTATGCACCATTGGAAAGGTATTTCAGTTAGCTAAAACTTTCTAGAAGACACCAAAGTCTGAAAATTCTTAGAAATACCCTAAAAATGAGATTTTTGATGCACACGCGAGTTGTCTTAAGGAAACCCACGTGTTACATGTGACTTGTCTTGATAATACTAGCGTGTACCCTCAAAACGTGACTATTTGGATTGCAACCCATGTGTACCTCCTGAATACATGATTGTTGTCTCTGTAACCCGCGTGTTTTTCATGTAGATGTAAAAAAAATAAGTTTCTCGAAGTTTGGGTAGTTTGGTTGGTTATGCAACTGACTCCTTCAGTTGTAACTACTTTGTCTTTGACCCTATCTGTTCACAAGCATATAAATAGAGGTAGGGACGTCCATGAGAAGGGACTAGAACCTTTGCATTGTTATCCTGGAGGAATTGGGACTCTCTTTTCCCACACCTTTTCCTTAGAATATTTCTCCTTGTGTTGTAGAGCTTGGAGGATGAGTTCCTTGGAGAAGAGAAGCAACAAAACTAGATCAAGGTTTTGTGAGGTGCCCAACTTGAAGAGAAGGTATATTTGTACTTGTTATCATGATTAATAAAGATGTGATTACCTTCTTCTTCCCAAATCATTGGTCAATGTGTGATTGAATCTATGTTTATGATCAGATGTTTTGTTAATTAGAATAGTTTCTCATATTGTTTTGATTATCATTACTTTATATGTGGTCATATTGGTTTGAGAAAGGTATAATTCATTTTGCAAGTCTCTTGAAGCAAGAGGAGCAAGAGTAGAAAGAAGAGGATTGAAGGGCTACTTGGATCAACCTGCATTTTTCAAGGTATGAACCATTCTAATATCTGAAACTTGCTTATATATACTTGCAAAACCATTTGCATCTCTCCTTCAACCATAGTACGTTGATGGCCTCTTAAAATCTAGCCATAGGAAACTTTCCTTTACAACACCACTGCCACTCACCCCTCCAAATCAGGGATTGGGATTTATGCCATCCATGGGGATAAACTATGCAGTGAGTAGATTTATATCGGATTGATAGGAATCTGAGTCGGAATCAGAGGCCATGTGTCCTTCTGAAGGTGAGGAGGGTTGGCGAGTAGGGCCTTGACGGTGATGGTATAAAGACCCAAAATGAGGGGGGTACCCCCTAAGTCATGAGGAGGAATGTGGTGGATCAATGGTGGCTTTTGGTAGTAACAGGTAATGAATTTTTGGACCGCAGTTTAAATCAGCTTCCTATTGGTTCACAGGTAGTCACTTGGCCACCAAGACTACTAGAAGACATCATTATTGGATTTTTCCTCACAAGGGTGTATCTAGTCAATCAAAAGGGGTCATTTTCCATTTTGTTTAGCAGTTCCTCTCGTTGGCCAGCTATTTTTGGGTTCATGTGGTACTCCTCACAATGAGTTTTGGGGAAAATACCAAGTACTTCCCACAATTGTTGTGGTTGAGACTTATGTCCCAAACCAAAATATTATTAAGTAGTTGGTTACTTTTATGGTTTTGCTCGGGGTCATGAACCAAGTTTTGTTTGATTATTTGGTGTGATTATGTGCACTTGTGTATGAAATTGTTACTTTTACTTTCAATTATACAATAAGAAAATAACACTGGTTTCCCTGCAAGGAACAAACAAATGGCTTGTACCAAAGCAGGTTTGAAAGGTAAAAATAAATCAAAACAAAGTGCAAGACAAATTATAATAATAGGTGACTGACTGTAATTTTTTGCAAACCAGTAGTGTGACTACCCCAACTTTGTATCCTTAAAATCCAAGAGGGAGTGCTGGGATCTCATCAAAGTGGAAAAAATTCCACTCGTAGATCTGCAGGTCAAACCCCAAGTAACTGGTAGTCAACAAGGAGGACGCGAACATCGTGAAACACCCAATGTTATCCACTCCTCGCAACTTCCAAGGTCATCTCTTTTTAATGGAATAGAGTAATAAAAAATGGATTACTATTACTAATCTTACTCAACCCCTCGTTATATCTCAAAAGACCCAGAAGGGTGATGACTGAGTAGAGGAGGAGGGGCTAAATAAGAGTGTTAATTTACAACTTTTAATAATGAGATACATAATTTAAATTGCAGAAATTAATTAAGAAATAGACAGTTCACATGTAAAAGTTTAGAAAACAACGACTGGGCTGCTCAAACAGACAAAATAGAAGTAAAATGGCTCAGAAATAGACAGGTCGCTTATAACTGTTGGACAATGGTGACTGGGTCGCACAAACAGGACACACAACAACAACTAGGTCGCTTCTGCTACAAAAAATAGATGCAACTGTGACTTGGAAGACAAGTTGTGCATTTTAGTGGTTGAAGTCGCAACCTGGGTCACAAGTTTCGACCCAAAAGCAGTGACTGGGGTGAGAACTTGAAAATTTTTAAACACTAAGCCGACAGGGGTCAATAGGGACAAGAATTGGTGTCATACAGACTCGGATCGACATCATGGGGGTACGATCATGGATGAATGTGAAAAAATAACAAAAATACCTGTAAAACAAGGGATCCAGTGGGATCAACCAGTATGGTCACCAAAACTGTAGTCGGGTTTTCACCCTAGCTATGTACAAAAGCACCTCCCTTCCGTCAAAGGGACAGAAGGGTAGAGTTCAATGGAATAGAGCTAGCTGTAAATAAAATATTAGTAACATAATAAACAATAAGAAAAAACTACTAAACTAAATAAACAAAAATGAGACAAATATACCTTCTGTTTTCCTTGAAAGTGGGCCACTGTGCCCTAACTTGGAATGATACCGCCTCCCCACATGCTTCTTAGTATGGATGGTGCCTCAACATACATGATGGGAAGAGTTGGGGCAATGGAATGATTGCAAAATGATGTGAGTATTTTGAGAATGGTGGCTTCTCAAAATACTCACGAAAAATGTAATAATGAGAAAAGGAATAAGTGAATCTTGTGATGGAGACCTCCACACTATTTTATAGTTTTTTCTTGTCCTTTTCTCTCTTTTAGGGTTTTAATTGCTTTTTATGTTTTTAGCTCTTTTTGGGGTTTTTAGCCCCTTTGTGAGTTTTTTAGTTCTTTTGTGAGCTTTTTAGCCCTTTTTGTGGGGTTTTTAGGCCCTTTTTGATATTTTTGAGCTTTTTGAGAGAGAATAAGGTTAAACCATAGTTGTGGAGGTCAAAAATGAGGAAAAAAAGGTAGGAAAAAGATATTTGTATGTGGTTTAGGCCATGTAGAGCTAGTTGAGCAATTTTTTGCATTAAGACCTTGGGACACACTTTATTTAAGTCACAAAATTCAGTGCACACGCGTATTGTACCTTGTTTCTTGTCAACAGAAACAGGATTGGATACCCATTTTGTCTAAGAAATAGAGTAAATAAACCCATATTTTAGCAACTTTTCCACCTCATCCTTAAATACTGTTGCTTTACGCGGATTAAAAGGTCGAAGCTTTTGTCGAACAGGTTTAGCATCAGGGTAAGTTTGGATTTCGTGCTCTACAATCAATGGATCAATGCCTGACATATCCTCATATGACCAGGAAATAACATCGTGAAACTCCTTAAATATGGAAGTATATATGGAAATCTCCTCTCGAGAGAAGTTTGCACCGATATGTACATTTTCAACGACATCGGGGTTTGTAGAGATGTTGATAGGAATGGTAATAAAGATAGTTTCCATATTCCCCTCAACAAATATTCCCTCCTTTGGAAAATGATTAATTGGTAAATCAACATCTTCTACCAGTCTCACATGGAACTCTTGGTTTTCAATTCTACTCAGCTCTGGAAGAAAGTCAGACCTATGGTGAAGATCTTCACAAATCTTATATCACCCACTCACGGCTTCCAAAATGGCTTCACGAGTTGAAAATGAGAGATTAGTGACCACGAGACCAAAAATTTTGGTCACCACAGTTTTCTTAAAGGGATAAATGACCAAAATTGATAATTTTAAGTGAGATAACTAACAACGACAAAGATAAATGACCACTTTTGGTCATGGGATAAAAATCAACTAAAAACAACCAAGATAAATGACCAATTTTGATCATGGGATATCTAGACTTCAAATGACCAGATTACGATTAGTCATTTATTTCGTCATTTTTAGTTGTGTCAGTCCAGCAATGGAAAAAATTACAAATTTGACAATGAATTTATACATTTTACTAAATTCTAACACTGTAGATGGATTCAGAGACCCCTTTTAGGGGGTCTATGAATCCAACCCTTTAAGGGAGTCTCTGAATCCATATGCAGTGTTAGAATTTAGTAAATTTGAGACCCCTCATGCGTCATAACTCAGCTATTAACACTAATCTATCTATTATAATCAAGAAATATTTATACACTAGTGTCACAGCTCAATAATTAACACCAAATTAGTGTTATTGATCATGATGACATCCTAGCAAGACATTAAATTGATGATGTGTCTACGACCATCAAGAATGGGTCATGTTTAGAATGTCAATCCACCTCTAGTCATTGATGATATTCTTATCCCTTTCCATTTGGGACTAACGGATGGAACCCTCATGTGTTGCAAGGGCATTCAAGCCACAAAATCCATCAAATGAGGTTCCAAACATACCCTTAAATATATTTAAATGTATCTTTAAACTAACATAGACCAAATTACACTAGTTGTTCAACTCCCAGACTTAGTTGCATATAAAAAAATTATAATATTAAAACATATATTATATTAACAAGAGCATGGTTTAATAACAAGCAATGAGATGAGACATGTTAAAAGCCCTCCATGGACACTATTGTAAATGTGACTATGTAAATATAAAAATTATCTCTAAAAACAATTATACTAATAGGTTATAATATATACATTATATTAAATATCTTTTATTATTATAATACATACAAAATAATTATATTCATAAAATATAATAGTGCATAAATAAAAATATAATATATAGCTATAGACTAGTTAGGATATACAAAACAAAACAAAAAATATAGTAGAAAAACTTTTGAGTGGCATTTTAAGCCCAATCCAGTTTATCACGTCCCCAGTTCGAATCCCCACAGTTCAAGTGACTGATTATTGGCATATCTAATTCTAAATAGCTCTATATGATGCATTGACTGCTTCATTACATGTGCATTATTTGTGGGGGTCATGGCGGATAGTGAATCCAATTTGCAGAAATGGCTGACAAAGAAGCTAATCTGGAAGCCATTAGTAAAGAAGTTGTGGATTTGGTAAGCTGTTTTTGTAGGCCTTTTATGGTTTTGGTTTGGTGTTTTTGGTTGAGTTTGATTTTGTGAGGTTTCTGAATGCAGGAAAATATTCCCATCAAGGAGGTTTTTGAGAATCTGAGATGCAGCAGGGAGGGTTTGAGCAGCCAATATTTGCAGGAGAGTCTCACCATATTCGGATACAATAAGTTGGAAGATAAAATGGTAAGAATAGTTGCGATAATTTGTTTCTAATTTTGAATTCAGTTCCAGAGTAGAGATCTACAGAGAATTGATTTTCTAAGGTTGTTTTAGTCTTAAGATATGTAGAGTAAAGCAGATTCATTGGTTCTATAGTGAATTAATTTGCTTTCACTGTTTGATATTTTGTACCACCACAAAGTAGTTTCCATGGCATATTTACTTATTTATAGTAAATATGTTTGCTTAGGATGGTTGGATGTTTACTACAACATAAAATATGTAGGCTACACGAAAGTAAATTGCTTAGGCTTCGGTAGCTTTAATGAGGGATCCTTTATCATAGCTTTTCAAAGAGGTTCACGCATTTGGGGTTTATGCTGAATTCTTGGGTTTTTTTAATAATTGGTTAAATTTAACCCCATGACATATTTTGGGTGCATAGGAAAGAAAATTCCTCAATTTCTTGGGTTCTATGTGGAACCCCTTATATGGGTCATGGAAGCCGCAGCTGTGATGTCCATTGCTTTGGAAAATGAAGGAGTAAGCATCAGACACCTCTAATTTCTCTAGATGATTCTATTATAGAGTAGTGCCAAGCTTCATTTATAATATTATGTAATTACTTCTCTATATTTTGTAGTCAGAGTTGCTCCACTTATCGTTTTTCTTGGTTGTGTTCTTCATATCTTTGCAATCTCAGTCACCACTAGTGATCTATCTTTCTCGTTGGCTAAAAATCTATCCATAAACTATTAATATCATGTATTTACTTTAGCCCATAGGTGTTTTGTCTCTTTCATTGAAATATTTTGTCTATATACACCATTAATATCATGCAATTACATTTGTATGTTATGTTATTGGTTTTCTTCTCTATTAGGACTTTACCTAGTCAAGCCTAAACTATGTGCATTTGGTTTAATATCTGTTTACGTGTATTAAACATGCTTGGAGGAGATATATCCCATGATTAGTTCATGAACTGAACACATATTTTTGAAGTTTCGCCATTTTTTCCTTTAATTGTATCTTTGGTAAATTGGTCATGGTTATTCTTTTGTTTTTTCATCCTTACAAAAATATTTTTCTAATTTTATGTGTTTTTCTTATGGTTGTTTGATTGTAAATAGTAGTGTGGCTTTTGGCACCTCCTTTTATATGTCCTTCCCCTCTATTGTATATTTATAGTATTATTTCATCCCCATAGTTCCTGTGTATGTTATCATTAAAAAACTTGGCTTCTTGTTCAACTATATTACAATATTTCTCTCTTATGAGTTTTGTAGCAAGTAATAATCAGGTCTCACCATTTCCCCTATTTATAGTTGAGGTTTTAATCATAATATTGTATTTTTGCAAGGAAAGCCTCCTGATTGGAAATATTTTGTTGGTATATTAACATTGCTTGTTATAAACTCCACCATAAGTTTCATGCAATGCTGCTGCAACACTGATGGCTCAGTTGGATCCAAAGAGGAAGGTCTATTCACTATCCTTTGTGTGAGTGGCATACTTGATATTCCTCTTTTATATCCTTTGTTTTTGCAGTGAAGCATGCAGTTGGATGTTCAGAATCCTCTTAAGATTACGGATGCTTATTGCTGCACTTTTAAATTCCTTAAGTCATGTACTAATCTTTGAACTTGACAGATTCTCAGAGATGGAGAATGGAGTGAAGAAGATGCAACGGTGCTTGTTCTTGGTGGTATAATTAGCATCAAACTTGGAGACCTTGTTCCTGCAGATGCATGTCTTCTTGAATGAGACCCTTTAAAGATTGATCAGGCCTTAGGAAAACCCCTTTTCTTTCCTTCTTTTTTTGATAAAAAGTGTTGGAATGTTTGTTATGATTTTATATGGTTTCTGAGATGAACTTTGAGCTGTTTGGTATTATTTCTGAGCCATATTTTGTGGCAATATGTTTTAATGTGTGTATTCTTCTCTCACTGGTGAGTCTTTTCCAGTAACAAAGGGTCTTGGCAATGGGGTTTATCCGGGCTCTACCTGCAAACATGGTGAAATTGAATGTGTTGTAATTGCTACTGGGGTCCATACATTTTTTGGTAAAGCAACGCATCTTGTAGACACTACAAACTAAGTTGGCCACTTCCAAAAGGTTGGTATTTATTCTGGATTTTTGATTATTTGTATTTTTGTCTGTTCTCTGATTTGACAAATATATGTTTTTGGAAATATTGCAGTTTAAACAAATTGGATAATTTAGGATCCATGGTAATATGAGATGACCCAGTCCTAAAATTGTTCAAGCTAGTGTCCTTGTGTTAAATTATTTATTTAAATATTTTCTTGGAGGAGACTAGTAGGTTTTTATGACAATTGGGAATTTTCGAATTTGCTCTATTGCAATTGGAATGATAATTGATATCATTTTTATGTATCCAATTCAATATCGTTACTATGTAATCGATAACCTTCTAGTTCTCCTCATTGGTGGGATTCCAATAGCAATGCCTATTGTCCTTTCTGTGACAATGGCCATTGGATCCCATCATCTAGCTCAATAGGTTAGTAGACATTATCACACTTGGGTGATTATATGCATAATTTTGTTTGGCAAGCATTCATAATAATTACCTATTCTTAAATATAATTCACCCTGATGGTACTTCTCTTTCTGGTATTTGCTAGTACAGGGTGCTATCATAAAATAGATGACAACTATTGAAGAAATGGTTGGAATGGATTTTATTTGCAGTGACAAAACTGGAACATTAACACTGAATACGATTACTGTGGACAAGAAACTTATTGAGTTTAGATGCACACTTGCTTATTTTTTGGCACTTTCCACAGTGCCAATTTTCTGATGCTTTCTATAGTGTTATTAATTGCCTTAAAACAAGTGCCAATTACTTACTTTTTTTCTCATGAACAGGTTTTTACCAAAGGATATGTCAAGGATAAAATTGTTTTGATGGCAGCAAGAGCATCCCAAATAGATAATCAAGATGCCATTGATGCAACAATTTTTGGGATTCTTGCTGATCCTAAGGAGGCAAGTAGATTTTTGTCATGTCATCTTATTAAACTTTGGTTGATAAGCAATCTTATATTTTTTTTACTGATTTGAATATGTTGTTATGGGTCTTAATATCCATGGATGTAAAGGCACATGTAGGCATTCAAGAGGTTCATTTTCTTCGTTTTGATCCGATTGACAAGAGGACAACTCTCACTTATATTGACAATGAAGGGAAAATGCATCAATCTGGTAAAGGTGCTCAAGAGTAGGTATTGTTCTCTGAATGTTTGACCTTATTCATCAGACTTCGTAATGTACTGTGTTATTTAGAAAGTGCTTAGAAACTTATTTTTCATTTCTGTAAACCTAAATGATCAATTATCTTTTGCTAGATTTTCACCATTGCACATAATAAGTCAGAAATTGAGCGTCGAGTTCATACAGTCATTAGCAATTTTGCTGAACGAGGACTCCGATCTCTTGCAGTTGCATATAAGGTTAATACTTTCGATTCTTTTGGTTTATCCATGGGATTAATATTCCCAGTAAGTTCTTCCTGCTGATAGGTATATATTTATAGTTTTCTCAAAATGTTTGTAGGAAGTTCCAGAGGGAAGGAAGGAGAGTCCAAGAGGGCCCTGCCATTTTATTAGACGAATGCCTATTTTTGATCCTCCATGCCATGAAAGTGTTGAAACAATCAGAAGGGCTCTTAATCTTGGTGTAAATGTCAAAATGGACACTGGTATGGTCAATTTACGGTGTCACCTGGATCTTTGTTCTTGAGAAGCTTTGTGAAGACAGTAATGCGTCATCGGCTTCACTACACTTTTTGTAATGCAACAAACCAATATTTCAACTATTTATTTGAAAATGTTTACTAGGGGATCATTTGGCTATTTCCAAAGAGACAAGTTATCGACTAGGAATGGGTACAAACATGTATCCATCATCTTCTTTACTAGGCCAGAATACAGATGAATCAATTGCATATTTTCTAGTTGATGAGCTGATAGAGAAGGATGACGGTTTTGCTGGAGTTTTCCTTGGTGAGCAACAATTATATTTTACTTCTACGTTTTTGCATTTTTATTCGAAGTATACCTACCAACTCTTCCCTTTTCCCACTCCCTTCTTTCTTTGTTATGCATCATGATTTATATTATAACTTTGTTTTTTGCAGGTGGGAATATTTATATTAAATGTTTCATATTTTCATTTCTTTAAGTAGTGTTTAATTACATGGTCTTCCTGATTTTGACTGCAGAGCATAAGTATGATATTGTTATGTGATTGCAAGCTAGAAAGCACATATGTGGAATGATTGGTGATGGTGTTAATGATGCACCTGCACTAAAGAAGGCAGACATAGGAATTTTCATTGCTAATGCAACTGATGTAGCAAGAGGTGCTTCTAACATAGTTCTGACAGAGCCAGGTCTCAATGTTATTATCAGTGTAGTCTTGACAAGTCGTGCAATTTTCTAGCGAATGAAGAATTACACTGTAAGGTTACTTGCATTTCAGTGCATGGATGAAAAAATTACTAGCAGTTTTTAAATACAACCTCACTAGTGTCTCACTTGGGAACGGGTAATATTCTTAATGTCTGATAGATAGATAGAACTAATTCTGATAGTTCCAATATGTCTGATATCTTTGTTGTAGGAAGGGCCTTACCATAAATTTCAACACTGCACCTTCTGTTAAAACACAAATACAATCTCACCAGTGTCTCATAGGAATCCAACGATGTCTTAATGTTTGAGAGAGATATAGAAGTTGGATTTAATTCTAAGAGTTAAAATTTCCTTCATCTTTGTTGTAGAAAGGGCCTTACCATGAATTTCTCTAGGGATTTTGTCTTGTAGGAAACCTAGAACTTGTGAACGACCCTTGTTGTAATCCATGTTCTGGATCACTAAGATAATGTGCTTATATTGGGCATGAAACAAGACTTAACTCATTGAAACTGTACCAATGTCTAACAAACATACTCAGCATAAGTTAGAACAACCATAGAGATATCACCAAATATCTGTGAAAGAAATGGCTGCAAGCTCACTCCTGGGCATGAAATAGATTGAAAAGGGCTGTGCTATGTTGGTTTTTTTTATTATTACTTTGTATTTTAACCCAAATTTATAATGGAGAGTTTTTTTCCTGGAGTGGTTTCATTGGCACATTAGACTTACTAGAGTTGTTTCTCCTACAATTCTACTATTTTCCATCTAACAGTTGCCAATCCCACTTTTCAAATTCTCCAGAAACTCTTTCATTGTTCTCCTTCTTGAGTGCATTTTTGTAGAATTCCTGGAGTCTAGAGCATCACTTGGGCCAAAACTTAAAAGAAGGTAGTCTAGGTGGCCTATGTCCATCTTACAAGTACTACCAAAGTTGAAATGAGAGAACTCTCTCCTTTTTTCATGATGATTTTTTGTTTTTTGTTTTCTGTGATCCTTTTAAGTGTTTAATTTGAATCCCTTTTTTCATTTCTCTTTGGAGCACACTTGTATTATAGTGAAATATTTTTTTCATTCTATGTTACGATAATTAAGAATGTGGAAACCTCTGGATCAAGGAATGTTCTTCAACTCGAGAATCGTAATTTTGGGTGGAAGTAGGAACACTCTTTGTAGGGATTTCCTATGTTAGAATTATCTGATTTAAAGCCTCAATTTCACTCACGTTATTGCCACATTATTTACTAATATCTATTTTCCCTGAAAGGTATTCTGCAATCACTGAACGCCTATCTAGTAGTTGCAATGTCCACTCAACCAGATACACTTCTCTGGCTAAAGATCTAGGACTAGGAATTTCGTTCACTGTAATGGAACTTTTTAATAGGGGCCATCTAGGGGGCGATTCTTTTCTTATTGAAACTTCTCCTAATATACCATATTAAATTTCCTTTTGGCTCATCAGATAAGATTCCTATGTCATCCCCTTTCTCTAAAATATGACCAGAGGAGCTTGAAACTGTCTGAAAGAAATCATAGGAAAAATATGTGAATAATTGTTTTGAGCCAATAGAATAGGTGGATAACCACCTATTTCCATCTAATCAAAATTATATCAAAAATTTCATGCATTGACCCCTATTTCGTTTCCCAAATATTATATCAAAGCTTGCATACATCGACCCCTATTTCATTTCCCACTAGATAATTTATCTATCCAAGGGATGTTATTTAGAATATGGGGAATGTACTATTTTCTATTATAGGATATGGGTGATGATTGATCTCAACTTAAATCATGGTTTTAGGTGGCTTATCCTCTAGCTTCTTTCTCATCTTCTTAGGAATCAGTGATTAGAGTCAGTGATTTGCAAAGGAAAAAGATAGCCTATATCCATGCTCAAGGAACTACAATGTGATCATGGACGATTGTGACAGAGATAATATTGAAAATTTCTGTTGTATTGGATCCAAATTGGCACATTGAAGCTCAGTGGTATAGGTCAATGGGTTTGGAGTCACTATTTCAATGTCTAATATTAAGAAGTTATAGGTTCAAATCTTGGAAGGTCTTGCTGATCACCAACATATCTCTTCTTTCTATCAGGTAATTATATGGAATAAGTGGGAGTTCCACCAAGCTTAGGTCAGTAGATTTGAAGACACTATTTCAAGGTGTAGTACTAAAAAGTCATAGGTTCAAATCTTGGAAAGCCTTTCTCATCATCAGCAGATCTCCACCTTCTATCCTGTAATTCCTGGGAAGAAGTGAGAGTGCTCCTTGAATAAATTGGGTATTGATAACCTTTAGGCTAACCAAAATTGATTCTTGTATAAGTAAATAATACTAAGAAGTTATAGGTTTAAATGTTTGGAAAGCCTTTCCAATCACCATTATATCTCTTCCTTCTATGGCGTAGTTCCTAGGAAGTAGTGGGAGTGCTCCCTGAAGAAACATAATATTGACCTTTGGGCATTGATAACCTTTAGGATTACCAAACTTGTTTCTTTCCTCTGAAAAATTATGGACACAAGTTTGAAAACCTCAGATGCCATATAGTTAACATATTGTTTTAATGATCATGCTATTATACCCACAGAAGAAAGAACTCCCAAAGTAATAAGAGCGTCAAATCATCAAGTCAGCATAACAGTCAGGATTCCAAGACAGATTACAGATTCTTGATTTAATTAAATACAACACAACCTATATTATCTCAAAAGACCTCCTATATATTGATACTTATTTTGCAAATCTTGTTTAATATCTCCCCAGCCTTATAGTGAATTACTCTTTCCAATTTGCATTTTTTAGGGTGATAATTGGAGCTATGATTTACATTGGGAGTCTCCAACTATTGAAAAACAACTTAATCATATCAGTGTTTTGTAAACCCTCCACTTTGTTAACACGATTTATTGGCTTGTCTTTACCAAATAATTTAGTGAATTAGTTTGGATCATCTACCTTGTAAATGAACAAGGTTGTATTTGTGTGGCCTAAACTAATGAAGATCTCTTTCATATGTAGCGTTTCTCAAGGAATATGAGTAGTGTTCTTGCTTGTAGTTTAAAAGTGGTTCTAAAAATTCAGTTTTACTTCTTAAACCAAGACTGGAAGTCCTAATAAGATGTAATCTTCACAAACAAGAATTTTAGGCAGACATTCTCTTAGTATTCTTCAAATCAAACCTGCATACATAGATTTCTTTTGGGGTGGATTTTTGTATTAGGTACAATCCAAATCCCAATCCTTTATGAGTCAAGAATTTGGTTGAGTACTAGAATGAGGAGGAAAGTATTAGGATTAAGCAACTCACAAATACATATATCAAGGCTACTTATATATATATTTAGGAGACGCAACAACATTCATATGTTCATCATGCAACCCATTTTTCTTCAACTATTTTTGTGACTAACACTATAGAAGGGACTTGAACTTCCTCTAGAGGGGGTGATGGCAGCCTGTTACTGCCAACACTCCACTTTTTTTGTAAGGACCGATGAAGGAAATATCAGAATGATCTAGCATGAGTTGTGGGTGGACACAAGTAGTTCTTTTCATTAGGTGTGGATGCCAATGAAGGACTAGAGCTTGTGACCTTGTTTGGCTCAGTTTGTTGGACATGGTTGCTAGATTTCGATGGGATGGCTATAGCAGGAAGCACTTTTTCCTTTGAAGAGAATGAATTCATATCTTTCATATCCATTCCAGGTCTTTCACTTATAAAAAAAGTGTTAAAAATCCATATATATCATTCCTACATGTTTATAAACAAATCCATAGTCCAAATAATGGCTTTAATAAAAAGGCCAAATATACTCAGACCAGTTAATAGGGCTACAATAAAAAATTCTTGTCATCTTATCCTCTTGCAGAAGTGTTAATCAATAGTAAAAGGATAAATCACCAGCAATTTTTCCTATAAATCCCAATCTATAGCCAAATAATACAGTTAGCTACAACAACTCTTTCTTCTAAGGTAATACAATATAATAAAGGGAGGTATACTTAAGAGTCAAGAATGCTAAGGTAATATAATATAAGAACTTGTCTGACATTATAATCCATGCGAACCTTCTCAACCATGGTTAGAACTTGGATATCAAGAAACATGTTTGAATCCCAAGCTTTGGTACCTCAAAGAAGAAAATACAGTAAAAGCATCAATGATGAGCATGGACAACGTTGTTTTATTTTAAGATCAATCAATAATATGAGCAATATTAAGCAAACATTGATTTATATTTCTGAAAAATACACTAGGGATATTCAAAGTATCATACCCCATAGAAAGATCTAAAATTAGGAAGCCAATCTTGGCATCTGCACATGACTATCTGGTATTCTTCTGAATTCCAGAATGTAAACATAAAGACAAATAATGAATGTTTCATTCATCTTTGAATGAGGCTATCCCCTTCCAAATACAATCTAAAAAACATACGACAACAACCATGAATACTATACCATCTATATATCCATCCTAGATAATGAATCAGAATATTCAACCTAAAAACTTGTTACTTAACCAAAGAACCATGAATGTTATAACACATGCATTTATCATAGGATCTAAATCAGGGCCTTGCCAATTTCTATCCTAGATAGGGAAAAGCATGATACAACAACTGTAAGTGCTTCAACATATGCTCTGAGCTTACCAGTTCATTCTCTGTAAAATTGAATGCTTTGACCATTAACCACTCAAACCAATGATCCAAAAGAATTCAGAGATTGTTGCATACCTTTGGGCTCTCAGTTAAAAGATATTGTGCAAGAAAGGAGATCCTGAGAGATGCTCGGGCTCATACAATGAACTTTCAACTGCATACACCTCTCAAAACAGTTTGCTAAGAGGGGTTTTATCTTTTATGTATTGTTTCTTCTCCTGTATTAATGTGTTTTGAATCCTGATTATTTTGAATTATTATTTGAATTTGTTAGATTATATTTTCCTATTTTACACATGAACTTAGTTATTGTTGTTAGCTATTGAATATTATATATAATTTGCTTCATTGTTTTTCTACTGAGATTTTTTTATTGGATTTTGCAGGAGTGAACTTAACTAAGTGGGCCATTGAGTATGAAGAGCCTATTGTTGAGGATTTTCGATTGAGTATGAAGAGCTTGCTGCTGAGGCTTTCAAGCTGATCAGTATGGGTTAATTGAAGCTACTGCAGGATCTAAGTATGGCTTAGCAGCCAAGTACAAGTGGGATGGTTTAGCCATTGTAATATTTTGAAAAGTCATCGATGTATTAGATGATTTTCATGTAAAGTTATATGGAGATAGTTTTTGAGAAAACTCATATTTATTGTAATACTTGACATTTCATATACATAATATAATTTTTTGCGGTTTAAAACTTATATGGTTGTACATTATATTATTTTAAAGTGTTGTAATTAACTAATTAATGCGACATTGCATAATTCACATGTTTATTAGCTGATGATAAATAATGTATGATTCTTTTTTTAATTTAAACATAATATCATATTAAAAATTTATATTGATTAATGATGGACACCATTAAAACTACTAAAATATAATAACCACACATAAAAGGACTAAAAATGACTAAATTAGTCACCAATAAATGAGATTAATAACCAATATTTGCATATAAAATGACCAAAAGTTGAGAGATACGTGACCGAACAATGAGATATAAATGACCAAAAAAAGACCAAAATTTGCATATCAATGACCAAAAAACAGTTTTGGTGGCTAATTTATGGTGTTTTATTACGTGACCAAATTTGGTCATATTCTAGTTTTTCATGTGGTATTTAATTTATTCATAAATGTGGTCATATATTTGGTCATTGATTCAAATATATGACCAAATTAATGACCAATTGAAAAACTATAAATGACCAAAATAAAAATGACCAATTTTGGTCGCATAATAAAAGACCTTAAATTAGCCACCAATGATCGCAAAACCAAAAGTGGTCATTGATATGCGTATTTTGGTCATTTTTTCAGTCACTAATCTTTCATTTTCCACTGGTTCTCCATCCAAAGGAAAAACCATGTCTAAGGAGTCATACAAATATAAATATTTCTCTGCCCAAGTAGGTAGATAAGCTTCTTTTGACTCCTCTGAGACTGTAGAAGGAGTCACGATAGAATTGGCAGTGGTGTCAACAATAGCTTGATAATCCACTTCCACTGCTGAGAAGGAAGGAACCAAGGATCGGTTCTATTGATAACCATTGGGATAGAATTCCCTACACTCATATAACCTAGATAATTTATCGGGGATGGGATATCAAACGTGCCCATCAATGATGAATACATTCTAACCCCCAAGTTCTGATTAGTCGGTTTAACTTGATCAACCAAAGGTACAGTGGAATCATTAGTTTCCAAAAGAACCTTTTGAGTGAAACTGATTTGTTCAATAGTAACCAGCTCCCCTTGAAGTGGAAAAACCACCACTCGAAAAACGACCAAGGAAATCACACACATGGCGTAAGTCCAGCTTCTCCCTAAAATCAAGTTATAATCCAAAGGATCATCAATCACCTCTACTTCAACAACCACTACTTTCCCTACCAACTTAATCTCAAAAGCTCGCAGGATACCATGTGAACGAAAAGACCTTATGTCAAAAGCAGTAAATAAGGTGTTTGAAGGAACTAGATCCACGAAACCTAAAGCCTTCCCGCAAGATATTGAAATTACACATGTGGAAGCACCTTCATCAACAACTGTACGTCTAATGGTTTTTCCACCATGTAAAACATCTACTAACAAAGCCACATGATATGGTAGGAAAATATTAACATCTGACAAATTAAACTTTGCCATCAGGCTCGATGAATCCATTCTGCCCAATGTTGCTAAGAGGGCATCCCGCTGAGTAGGACAACTCTGTAACACTTTGAATGTTAAAATTGCATAAGGATTTTGGGCCAAATATTCCACCACAGAGTAGTTAGAAGAAACCCTAGAGCTGGGATTATGAAATTCTTTTTTAAAGACACCTTTCAGTATCTTAGGCATTGGATCAATAGGTTTATCAATAGTGAGAGGGTTAGAGGTTTCCAACAGACTTACCCTTATCAAGAGCCTTTGATTCATAAATTTTGTTTCTTTTCTAGAGAAAGGTGTTAGATCATACCATATTGATATAGTTCTGATCAGGGGGAGTACTAGAAGTGCCCCTGTCTACATTAGAAATAGAAGTTGTGCTCTATCCTTAGGGAAATGGATCCTTTAGGATAGTTGGTTGTTGATTCTTTAACAACTTCTGAGATTTATCTATAAGAGGGAATTGATGAGTTAGGTGGTATCCCTGGCACAACTTACAAGGAAACTTAACCTTCTTCTTATCTTTCTTACCGCCATCAACATTATTCATGGGTTTCTTATTGTTTTGATTACGCTCACCCTTCTTCCCTTTCTTCTTTTTTCCACTGGGATGTTGATTTCCCTTCTAAGAAGATTGTGCAAAAACAATTGCAGTTTGAGATGAGGGGGTGGAATCCTTTGCTTCCTTCGCTACAGATTTCTTCACTGAAAATTCATGGAGTTTCTTAGCCATTGACTCTACAGTGGGAGAATTAACTGAACTAACCACACCATTGACATATGGTCTAGGCTTGGGTTTCTTAGAACTATTAGACCTTGGTGCCTCATACAAGGTCAAAGACTGAGCATAAATCAAATGTAACTATTGGACCCTGAGGATAGCCTCTTCTTCTGTGGTCACTCCCAAAGTGGATACGTCCGTAGATATATAAGGCAGTAAAGATTTTAAGAACTCGGGAGGTATGGTGGATTTGGCAAGCCTCTTCCTTCTTTGCCACTCTTGGATGTGATCTGAGATATGTGTGGCTTTGTTTTGTTGAAAAGTGGACTACAAATCTCTGCTGGTATCATATTGGATAGGAAGCTGGAAGTGATTGAGGAACACAATTTATAAGTCCAAAAAAATGTCATATGCAATAGAGGAAAGTTCAATGTACCATTTTCCTACAACATGAGTCAAGGTCCTCTAGAAAAGCCTCAACCAAATGGAGTCATCGTTTAGTGAGTTTGAAAAGCACCATTGGTGAAAAGTGGTTATATGGGAACCTCGATCTTCACCAAATTTTCCTTCAAACTTGGGAATGTATGAAGGTAACTTAATAGGAATAGGTGGCCATGTGGCACTATGCCTCACCAGGTCATTCATCAAATTTGACAAGTATGCCAAGTTTAAATTTTCCAGGAGAAAAAGTTTAGGCCTAGCTAGAGCTTGAAAAGCATCAGTTTGGGATGTAGAGGGACCTGCCCCCTAGTCACCAAACGAAAAGGTAGGGTTTCCCCCATATACCGATTTTGAATTAGTTGGACTACTTTGAAAAGGATTCCACCCATAAGCCAATGCATTACTTGTGTGTGGTGCATTATAAGTGGTTTGAGTCGCTCCAGATGAAACTGGAGTCTAAAAGACTGTAGCAGGTATCCCTTTACTAAAAAGTTAAAAGGGAGAGCTCGTGAAAGGGGTCGAAAATGGTGTCTAAAAACCTTGTCCAAACTCATTTGTGTTTCCAAACTGCATTCCCACATATGTAGGTGTAGGACCTACATAAAGAGTGGATGGGGGAACGTGCCCCCCATTCCATGGGAAACCTTGGACAAACAAGGAGGATCCACTTGGACCACTCTGAGCAGTATGCATGAAAGAGGGAGAAGAAAAAGGTGCATTGGGTATTCCAGTGAAAAACCCACTAAAAGGATCTACTGTATTAGAGGAAGCTGGTGGTTGAACCACCCGGCTACTTGGTGAGTAAGGTGCAGTAGATGTACATGGTATTGAATTACCAACCGGGGGAGGTGGTAGTCCTCCAACCAACATGGCTGAAGTGGGAGTAGAAATACCCTCTCCAGAGATAGCCATAACTCTGCTCACAGCAACACCAATAACAAATGAATCAAAGGGAAGAACTTGGACGATCACATAATCGTTTAATTTAGTCAGAGTTGGGTTAAAATTCCTTGCAAACTCGTCATACTGCAAGTCTTCAATATCTACTGCAGTTGTTTTGTCCTAGTTATTCCTAAGTTTCGGTTCACTTGGAACTTCAATAACTCCTATTGGTTCAAATGAAATGTCAATATCTAGTCTCTTCCTTTGAGGGGGCAGTGGAGGCTCCACTGTATCAAATGGAGAGAGGTTTTGTTACTTTCTTAACCTACTGAGAGGTTGGTCCTCCACAGCTAAAAATTTAACTCACACACACCTAAAGGCCAACTAACCATAGACAAACCAAACAAAACTCACTAAAAATGTCCTAAAGTCAGACATACATAGCAGATATTAAAATATTCCTTCCAAATTAAATCCTGCGATGATTAGGGCCCAAGTCCAACTAATGAATATTGATAGATGGTTACTTGGCATCCCATGAAGATGTTCTTGGGAAAAAGCACTGGAATCACCCAACCTCCCTCCCACATTGTATACAGGGGTTACCTTCCATGTCCATCCGAGGTATACTAGAAATAGCCTTTCGGTATCACATGTGTATGATCCATAGTGTCAGGAGACTAAAGGCTACCGTAAGTATAGTAAGAGTCTTGCGAAACAGTCGCAATCCTTATCCTTATGCATGGGAAGGGTAGAAAATACCGAAACCTTTTCAACACCGGCACTACTTGGGGCCCAAGAGGTGGTATTGACAGGATCCCCAAACACATAAAAATCATGATCTATGCTTGAACAAGGAATCAGATGGTTATCTCCTCAACTAGGTCCTTACGTAGCCTCGTGCTTAAATCCTGTGTGAGAGGATATTTACAGATGGTTTCATGTAGAGGAGTATTTACCTAGTGAAAGGCCAACTACGTCTGAAATCAAATGCTTATGGATAGTTAAAACTCCCTAGTCCACAAGCCTAGCCTAAACTACTTGATGTATGCACCTAGAAAAAATAACTTTACGAGTAAAATTTTAATTAATCACTCTTTTTAATGAGTTGTTCTTAGTCAGAGGTAGCAAGATGAAATTTTATTGTGTTATATGGTAAGTAGAAAGAAAGCAAAAATGATGTAAAATAAAATTTCAAAGCAAATTGCAAATACTATGCCAATTTTTCTTTTCTTTTTTTGTAAAATAAAAGCTAATGAATTATTAAACAAAGTATGAGAAACTACAAGACTTAAAAAAATTTATTTTTTTCTTGAAAATAATGAAAAGAACAACTAATTGCAACCTAATGCGAAAAGTATAAAAATGTTTTTGTCTTTTCTTTTCAAAAAATTTCAAAAATTATAATGCAAATGAATGCAAACTTGAGTAAGTTTGAACAATCTAAGCATATAATATAGTAAAAGATGCAAACATACCCTATAGTAATACACTTCACCCAAAAAGGAAGAAATGGCACAAAACCTAGACCTGGAGAAACTATCCAATCAAAGACTAATAGATACAAAGCGGTAAGAATGACTTACTCAGACCACAAACAACAGTACAAAGCATACAATGTTTCCTAGTATTGATCAATGACCTAAAAAACACAAGCAATCATACCTAAGCCAAGTAAGAGGACCTAACACCTTCACAAACAAAGAAATTCAAACAAAAGACACTCAAGGACTTGACAAATTAAGTAAACTGTGAAATGTATAGACCTAATACTTATAGTATCATGTCAGAAACAAAACCATCACTATTAATTTTTTATCAATTAGACACTATTATCTTAGGATCTTATCTGAGCAAATAACATGCATAGCAATAATCACAAGAGACAAGAGACACAAAGAATTTTCCTCGGGGAAACCATAAAGGAGAAAACCCCGCAAATTCCTCAGAGATAGAATGAGAACCAATAGAAAAAGTAAAACACGAAAACACAAAGATGATCTTCGACAGTTGTTCTCTCTCTGACTTGTGTGAGCTCTTCCTCTCTCACTCATGCTCTATAGTTGAGTGAGTGAATGTGACAAATAGAGAGGCTCACTCTCTATTTATACTAGTTTCTGACTTGACAATTCCTTACCAGGTCCGACTTCACTAGGAGAGTCTAATAACCCTAGTTCCCCTCAACTGTGGGGACTTTTCCCCCTAATTAACAAGGAGGGTGAACCTCAATTCAATTGTGGGGACTTTTTCCTCGACTTACAACGAAGGATTAACCTCATTGAATTTACATGAATTTATTATATTAATGACTCTCTTGATATGAACATCGGGGTACAATTAAATACAAATGATTCTCCCAATAGGAACATTGGGGTACAATATAAGATATACAAGTGAATCCATTCTGAAGTTACACTTTACATCAACACTCGCTCTTAACTAGAAAGGTATTCTCTTGACACAATTCATTAGCACAAGTTTTCATCACTGGATCGTCATCAAAGATGGATCATCACTGGATCATCACTAGATCATCACCATCATCACTACTCCCGTTATCTCGAGCAAATGGTGCTATCTCTCAATTCTACTCGTCAATATAGGAAGTTATACAAAGCCAACCATTTTTCATGATGGTTGTAGGTCTAGACTCCATGTAGGTCTTCATATTGTTCAACGCTTATATCCGACCATGGTAGGCCTATCTTGCCACCATGTCAGAAAGGCCTGCCTAGCACTTATATCTAACCATGGGAGGAACACATCCAACATCCATGTCAGAACGGAATGCCCAACACTCACATCTGACCATGGGAGGCCCATCCTGCCACCATGTTAGAAAGGCCTAGCACTCACTTCTGACCATGGGAGGCCCAGCCTGCCACCATGTTAGAAAGGCTCATCCAACACTTATATCTAGCCATGGGAGGCCTAGCCTGCCACCATTTCAGAAAGGCCCAGCACTCACATCCAACCATGGGAGGCCCTGTTGGTCTTAGGGAAGACCCAGGTTCTATACTTTTGTCTTTGCACCAACAAAAGACCCACAGTGTTGGCCCTTTCGGAAACAACCTGCGAACAGGTTGTAGTCTCACCCAAAACAGCTATGGGGTGCCGCAGAATCAGGTTTCTGCAAGCAGAAGAGGGATATTACTGTACATTTAGCCTTTAACAAATAATAATCATAAATTACAGATCTTTGACAGTCACTTATATAGCTTCACAGTCAGATAAACAAATAGTGTCTTGCTTAACCTTTAACTGGGAATTCACGGTGAAGTTAGTATTTAGCAGTGATATTACTTATCAGTTATCTACTTATCAATGCATAAAAGAACATAAAAAAAACAACACAAAAGAAACACAACAAAAGATATAATGTGGTTCACCCCCAGTTTAGGGGCTATGTCCACAGAACTATGTTTTATTCAACTCTTTACAAAAACCACAGTTCCAATCTGCGCACTCAGCTGCAGATCCCTTCAATTCCTCAAGCTACGCACTTAGTTGCAGATCTCTGCGCACATAGCTGCACATCTTCTTAATCACCCAAAAACCCTCTATGCACACAGCGCACCCCAACAGGCCCCTAAGACTCACCAGTGTCACGTCCCGGGACACTCTGCTATCTGTCTAGTGGGAGAACTTTGTTGGAAAATATAGTGAAGTGCTTATTGAGGCCACACATGATATTGTCGTCTACTTGCTCCTTCTCCACCAACTCCTGCAATGCTGCTGCTGACACTTTGCTATCCTTTTCCTATGCAAATGCATCATACTCCTTCAGAACTTTGAGCTGGCTGTCCATAGCAGTACTTAACTCCAAGGCCTTGTTGACAAGGGGCTGCATAGAATTTTCCAGCAGTGTTGCTTTCGTTCTGTACGACTCAATTTCCTGCTGGAGTTCCTTGCTTTGCTTTACCTTGAGCATTTTCTACATAGGAGGCAGGGTCTTAATTTCCACTTTCACTGCGTCCAACTCTGCCTGTCATTGCTTGATGGTTTCCTGCAGCTTTTCTACTTATGGATTTTCCTGTAGTGTTGTCCAGGTGTCGACGCTTTCCTCTAGCAGCTTGGCTGCGCTGCCTACAAGATCAGAGATCTTTGTTGCTGAAGCCTGAATGTCTCTGCGACGCTGCTTCCTGACCTCTGGTGGGATCTCTGGGATGATGCGTAGTTGAAGCTCTACAATATGAGCCTCATGTCCTGCTTTGAGCTTCTCTATTTCACTGTGAGTCTGCTGTGCGTAGTCTTTCAGCTTGAAAATTCTTTGCTCCGGATCTTCCTTAGCCTGTATGTTGAAGTCATGAAGACTTCGACATGCCTCATCCAATACACGTGCCAATGTGACCTTCTTACGTTCTACGTTGCTCTTCCTCTGCTATGCTTCCTTCAACTGCGCTTCGAGGCTCTCACTCCGCTTCCTGGTATTTTCCAATTGTATCTGTGAGTAGTGGTCCTGTGATTGGATCTCCTTCATGATTGCTAATTGGCAGAGATGCAACTCCGTCATGGACATCTTGGTGTAATCTATTCCAACTATCATGCTCATCTCCGAGTGAGACATTGCGTCAGTTATTATGAGTGTTGCGCTTGGCACTTGTCCCCTATTTTCTCTAACTGGCCATTGTCTTGTGTCGGGCTGTGCACTTACTAGGGTGCTGTTTACTGCAGCACCAGTTGCTGATTTTTCTGCTAACTCCTTCAACTTTGAAATTCCCTGAGCTACGCCGGTGAGTGCATCAAGGTGCGTAGCTACAAACTCTGACCATTTCTTGGTGAGAACTTCTATGGACTTCGTCAGAGCCTAATCAAGCTCCTCAGTTGTCAGGGTGGGTTCTTCATCGATATTCTTGTCTTTTGACGCCTTCGTTTTCTTTCGAGACTGAGGTTTGGTCACTTCCTCTGCTTCTGGTGACTTGCGCTTATCTAGCCGATTAGGGTCTGAGACTGTTTTGACCTAATCCTCTTCTTCTTCTTCATCTCCATCATCTCCACCCTAGTCTCCTTCACTCTGATGTGACTCACTCTGTTCATCACTTTCCTCGAGCGGGTCATTCTGCTGCATCTGAGTAGGGCCAGTTCCCACATTGGTGACTGGAGGGATTGGAATGTTAGGCTTTGTCCATTCATCCTTCAACCATTCAGCTGACCACTGCTGAACTACCACGAGGATGTATTCCTTGGTCACCACGTATGGAAACTTCCAGCATGCCTTTTTCTTATCTGCACAGGCCTGGATGAAGACATTGTGCATGTCGGCCCTGAAGTTGGCCACTCCATTGTATTGAGAGAATAGCTCATTACTGAGCCATGGGGTCTTTATGATCTCATATGAGATACTCATCATATAAAAGGAAAACACATAGTTCATCATTTGCTGGGATGCTTTGTCCTGTGACACCCAGAGAGATGCGTACCTTGCTGTGCCAGGCATGTTCGGAGGCACAGCAACAAACTGCGCCTCGGTAGGTTCTTTCCATCCTACTAGGGCGATAAGGACTATCAACCAAGAGTAGTGAAAAGGTCTACCTTTCTCCTACACATCACGATCATCTTCAAGGAATTCCTTTGCAATATACGTTGCCCAGTTGTAACTATAGCCTTCGACACAGTTCGCAGCAATACTAACAATCGGGGCAGGCATTTCATGTGGTCTGTACTTTCTCATCAATTTGCGGGCTGAGATTTCAGCTGTGAAGCGAATGTTTTGGTGCTGAATTGTCGAGGTTTGATACCCTCGCTTTCCTTTCGTTAGGTCGAAGCGGTCCTTCATGCTTTGTGTCAGCTTTGTATCTTCGTGTTTTGAAGGAAATTCTATCCCTAGATTAGGCCCTTCCTTTGGTAATCCTGTGATCCTATGAATGAGCTCACCATTAATAGGAATTCTTTTGTCTCCTATCCATAGGTACCCATCATGTACTAATGCCAAGAGCTTCTTGACCACTATGGTCACCTATGTGCTGTGACCAAAGTGGGGAACATCGAGCATCTTCAACAAGCCATCTTTATCTAAGCCAACAACCCACTATTTCACTTCCAGTAATGTTGCTCCAGTCTTCGGATATTTGACGAAGTGCAAGTATGTTCCAGGTGAGAACTGTGGGAACTTCCCATGATCATTCATATTGTGGTCTGCATACTTAAGTTGGTCTATTTTCCCTGTCATGGTTCCGACCAACTGCACACCCTGTGGCAGCGAAGGGGTGCGTAAAGTGAACTTAGCATTCCGCCGCGGTGGTTGAACTCTTGGTCGAACAGGCTGAAGATATGGTGGATGTTGCGGTGCAATGTTCTCATCCCCTTCAGATGGGATCTCTGCTGAACAAGGTGGATTCATCTTGGGATCCTCTGGTGTTTTCCCTGATTGCTTGTGTCTGTCTTCATTCCACTTAGAGCGTACTTCTAGTTTAAATTTCTTCCTGTTAGATCGTGTCTGCATTGGTTGAGGTGGTGCCGGGGGAGTCTCTTCGTAGGGTGTAGGCACAGGTGGATGGTTGAAAAGGTTCAGCAAACCCCCCTGTTCAAATTCTCTCACTAATTCCTGAAGCTCGCGATTAGCTGTCATGGGCTCAATTGTAAAACTCAAGAAACTACGTAATGCAAACTTCACGGGTGTGGGTGTCTTATTATATAATCCATCAACGAAATTTGTCATAATTTTGCATTGAAGACACCAAATCTGACATATATCTTGCCCAAACGGTGTTAGGTTTGCCAAGATCTCATTAATACAGGCAGTTAATACAGGTAACGTACCGGCACTGCCAAATTTGGTGTCCTCCAACGGTCGTATTTTAAGCACCGACAAATGTTTCCTTCTTCGGCACAAGCAGTAACTCTGGATACGCCATAATGGGGACATTTGACACTTCCTGATACCATCTTCGACATGGATTCGAGCTTCAACCCATGACAGGATGTCTTCCACCACCTCAATGATGCCTTTTATTTCTGAGAACTTCGTCAAAAATAGGTCCTGATACTCATGGAGAAGTTGGGTCACTTTGCTCACCATTTCTTCATCCCAATAATCTCCAATGATAGAATACTTAGTATTTCCTTCTGATCCAATGTTTATTGTCCACATCTTCAAGGGATGAGTCACTTTAGGTGCTTCAACTGCTGGTCCATGTACTTTGCAGTGTCCTTCTGACTTAGGAATGTTAATGTTGCGTGGATCATCATCCTCGTCAATTGCGAGGTTATAACATTCTACTGCATTAGCTTCTTGTTCCTTCCAATCAGGTTGGTATTCTGCTATTTCTTGATCATCAAAAACTTTAGTATGGATCAACCTAACAGCTGCATCCAAAGCAGGACAAACCTCATTAATAGAAAATGTCAGCACAAAACTATCAACAAGACTATCCCAACTTATAGTACCATGGCGAATATCGACCTATGCATACCAGTTCTTTGCTATAGCTTCCAGGGTGTGCACAAACCTATGTACTCATTCTTCATGAGGTACATGCTTCCATGCTTCGCAGCATTGCTCCAAATGTCCCTGAGGACTAGTCTTACCATTAAACCTGCTTCGCACCTCCTGAGGTTGATCCCTGAATCTTAGGAAAAGGGACTTCTGGCATGCTTCCCAACTATGAATGTACTTTTTATGACCATTCCACCATTTGGCGGCTGTGGCTCTGAATGCTGAATCTAGAATCTCCATTTTCTGTGAATCTGGTACCTGCTCTAAGAATTGTATAATAAAATCTATTGGGTATGTCAAGCGATCAAAGGTAGGAAAGTCTCTTGTCTGTGGACCAAGCCATCTGAGAGACTTGGTAATTCTTGCACATTTATTTCCATGTAGTTCATAAAGTCTATTCTTCCAATTCTCTAGACCATTATCTGAATCCGTCATGCAGGAACTGTCACACTGCCAATCCATGATACCTTCGGCAGTAGGATCAACATAATATTCTTCCTTAGCTATGATGTTGTAGATATGGTCCAAAACATCCTGATATTCATCTCTGAGTGGTTCTGTGTACCTTTCTCCTTGAGAAGGGTCTAGTGGTACTATGACTCTCAAACCTTTCCCTTCGAAGGTCATTTGTCTCTTCTTAAGGTTAATGACTGTAGCATTGTCTATTGCCCACTCAATTCCTAGCAAATCTGGGTATGGGTTGCTATCATCAATTATCTCAATGACTTCAAAGTCTGCTAAAGTACTGACCCCATCAATATCTACTGGGACACTAGGGAATCTTCCTAGGGGCACAATCTTCTATTGATTGGCTAATATCAACTGTATAGGAGACCATTCAAGGGTGGGTTTTCCCATTTGTTCCCATGTTTGCTTAGTTAATACATTTACTTCGGATCCTAGGTCCAGAATGACATCAGTCATGTCATATTCTCCTATCTAAGCATGCAATCTCATTTCTCTTCTAGTTCTTCTGACTCTATTAACAGTTTTTTCCTTACCAGAGCTTCGTTGAGGTTTGCAAGAAGCAATAAATTTCTGTAACTCATTTAAAGCATTCTGATTTCTTAAGAGCTTCATGCAACTCTGTAAAAATGAAGACAGTGTACTTACTTTATCCGTCGAAGCTTCTTGAGACTGTGACTGCTGCTGATGCTGTTGCGTGGGTGCTACTGGTGTGCTCGGATCAGAAAGTCTTTTTTGGCTTCCAGAAATGTCTCTTTTTCTCTTTCCACATCAAAGGTTGGAATTTTCTCTGGGGCCTTACGAACCCAAGCCTCATCAGGTTGTTTCTCCTTATTCTGTATTTGCGTCGTAGCGCCACTCCTTGTAACAACATTAATGGCTGGAATAGGTCTTTTCTCTACAGCAATCATTTGAATATTCTGAGTAGGAGTGATATTTATTTCTTGTATCTTGGCTATCAGCTGCGGGCATTGCTCAATCACACGATCGACTGCTCTGCAATATCGACATGTCGTATTTGGGTTTCGACAGTATCTAGCTAGATGTCCTGCCTGATTACAGTTATAGCACACCACCTTGCCTCGACCTCTTCCAGGCATACCACCACGACCACAACCTCCAAAGGTACCTCAACCTATGGTACTACCATGGTATCCATATCCATCATTACCTTGTCCATCGTTTTGTACCCTATAAGCATCATAGGTTCGTTCTCTCATGAGGTCAAAACTGCAACATTCATCTTCGTTGTGTCTAACTGACTTATAGAACTTGCAATAGGGGTTCTTAGGTACTTGCACATATCTTTGCAGTAGATAGCAGTCTTCAGGTTGATGCTGGCCAGTTGTCCTACAGATCTCACAATATAGAACACTAGGATTGAATGGGTTCGGCGCACTAGAATTCAGGTAATTTCTTACTGCAGGACATTGTTTCTTGTCATGTCCTTCTATCCGACATAGTGTACACCAAACCTCTTCTCGAACAGCTTTTCCTTTCTTCATGTTGCGTAGCTCCAAGGCCATTGCTGTTAACTGTGCTTGTATTTGAGCTATACCAGAATTATTTTCGACAGGAGCTGTTTCAAGCTTTATAGAAATTTTCAAAGCCTCTTGCTGATCAGCAACCTTCTGTTGCATGAGTGGAGTCCTGATATACGGTAACAAAGCTGCAATGAACCATTCCTTATGCTGTGCTGGTCCAATAGTGAAACTGACTTGATCTAGAAGAACTTTGAACCTCTGATCAAAGCCCCACACTGATTCTCCTCACCTCTACTGAATTTCCTTTAGTTCAGTGATACACTGTGACTCTGATTTAGGCTTCTTAAATTCATTTATCATTGCTGCTTTTATATCAGCCAAGACATAGTTCTGAGTACTGGAAAACTTCATGAACCAGGTCAAAGCGCGGTCTCTAAAAGAAGTAACCAGCTGCGCTCTTCTTGTATCTTGATCCGTAATGTTCTTAGCAGTCCACACGGCTTCACATAAGAACCAAAATTGTTCTAGATCCTCTGATCCAGTTCCTTTAAAGACTGGGAGCTTAATGTCATCATTCATATGGGCCATCGCGGATCTAGGGGGGGAGGGAGGGGGACTGGTAGTAGGCGGGGGGGAACTTACGGGGGTAGACTTACCTGCGACAAGAATACTAGAGCTAGGGTTACTTTCAGACTGTGACGAGTTCTCAGGGATAACAGGGCGTCGCTGCGGGGTTACCATATGGTTTCCAACAGAAGGGGTTTCGTCAGGCGTCGGGTGTGCTGAACTTACAGGGGTATACTTAGTATTCTGACCTAGGGTATAGGATCCAAAATGCCTCTTGTATCTTTTACCAATTCGCAGCAAACCACTTTGCTCGTCGAAGTCACTTTCACTTCCAAAAATAAGTTAGTACTACTAAATCTAACAGTATGATTCAATGAGCAATATACCTTTTTCAGCCAATAGCATTTTAATTTTCAAATTAAATGAATTTAAGTACTTACCCCTTGGTCCTTTGAAAAACTACCGTTCAGCTTCGCTGAAGGAATTACTTGTGTCGATGGTGAACTTCGTCACAAATGCTTCAAGGGTTCGCGTTGTCCAGAAATCAATAGCTTGGGATATCTCATTGTTCACTCTTTTCAATATATTAATTCTTGCGGGGGTCCAATCAGAAAAATGACCTTCTTGGAAGTTCGTCTTTCTCTCTGTTAACCTGGATAACCACTGGTGCAATTCTATGTGGATACTACCAAATAAAATTTCATAAACATAAGAAAAAATGTACCTTTGTAAAAAGTCATCTGAACTACGACGCGATCTTTGTTCTCTTGTTCAACAAATTTTAGATAAGTCTTTTTAATCCAATCACCGATTTCTTTCACTGAGGATCTCCAAAACATAGCCCTCTAGGTACGACGTAAACCCCTCTTGAGCAGATACTAAGTTCAACCGGAAACGGAACCAATTTGTTGGTCTTAGGGCAGACCCGGGTTCTATAATTTTGTCTTCACACCAACAAAAGACCCACAGTGTTGGCCCTTTTAGCAACAACCTGCGAATAGGTTGCAGTCTCACCTGAAACAGCTATGGGGTGCCATAGAATCAAGTTTCTGCAAGCAGAAGAGGGATATTACTGTACCTTTAGCCTTTAACAAATAATAATCATACAATACAGATCTTTGACAGTCACTTATATAGCTTCATAGTTAGATAAACAAATAGTGTCTTGCTTAACCTTTAACTGGGAATTCACGACGAAGTTAGTATTTAGCAGTGATCTTACATATCAGTTATCTACTTATCAATGCATAAAAGAACATAATAGAAATAACACAAAATAAATACAACACAAGATATAACATGGTTCACCCCCAGTTTAGGGGCTACATTCACAGAACTGACTCAGCTGCAGATCCCTTCAATTCGGATGTGCGCACTCAGCTGCAGATCCCTTCAATTCCTCAAGCTACGCACTTAGCTGTAGATCTCTGCGCACACAGCTGCTGATATTCTTAATCACCCAAAAGCCCTCTGCGCACACAGCTGCAGAGGTCATCCACGCACACAGCTGGGACTTAACCTTTCTTACAAAACTAGCCTTAGCTTCGCATCACATCTTCTTACATCAAAAGCCTAACCTGACTCTTTTACAAAAGTGCTTATTTATCCAAGTGCACTTATTACAAAACCATGGGCTTAAACCATGGGCACCCCAAACCCTAAACCCTGGACTTAAACCATGGGTTAAATACAAAAAGAGGGCTTTGACTCAACCCTGACACCCCTAAGACTATTTTGAGTCGCAAATCCACTTACAAGCTTCCACAAAACCCGTGGAGTTACCAAAATTAAGGACCGCTAAGGTGCACGCCTCAATAGGCCCGACCTGCCACCATGTCAGAAAGGCTCAACACTTACATTTGACCATGGGAGGCCCATCCTGCCAGCATGTCGAAAAGGCTCAGCACTTACATTTGACCATGGGAGGCCCAGCCTACCACCATGTCAGAAAAGATCTGCAATTAGATTTTACCATGGGAGGCCCATCCTACCACCATGTCAGAAAGTATATGCACATACATATGACCATGGGAGGAACACATCTTACCACCATGTCAGAAGGGCTCTGCACTTACATCTGACCATGGAAGGTCCAACCTACCACCATGTCAAAAAGGCTATGCACTTACATCTTACCATGGGAGGAACACATCCTACCACCATGCCAGAAGGGATTTGCACTTACATCTGACCATGGGAGGAAAACATCCTACCAACATGTCAGAAAGGCATTGCACTTACATCTGACCATGGGAGGAACCAATCCTACAACCATGTCAGAAAGGCACATGGACTCATTACTTCCCCCTCGATCTGGAGAACACCAATCTTCTCCTTGAAGTACTCATACTTCACTTTGGTGATTTCTTGCATAGAATTACATCAGGGCTGATTACGTCTAATGATGACCTACGAGCTTCACCGAGACTGATTACATCCAAGGAAAACCTATAGGACTATTTACGTCTGAGCAACCTACACGCTTCACCAGAATTTTATGCTCAGACAACCTACCTCATTGGCTATGCTAGAACTCATCACTCCCTCTTTCAAGAGATCTCGATATGGGTCAGAAACTAGAGCTTCACTGCTCCTCTCTTGGTTGTACTCAGTGCCATGCAAGACTCCATCCTACCAAACCAGTAGCCCATACTGGATCTCAAACTAAAGAAGCATCCCAATATGTTCTTCTCCATAGTGGCTCTACCAATCCGAACCAACATAACCATGCGGGTTAGTCTTTTGATTTGTATCATGCTCAACTATACCCTTCAGGTACCTCACTGCATGTTATGCAACCAAGTGAGCATGTATCAGATATGTCAGGAACATCAATGAATAAAACATCTGACGATACATTGTGGCATCAACCGACTCTGATGAAGCATCACTCAATAGCTTCAAGTTCAATGCCATAGGTGTAGTCATGGACTTGCATTCCATCATTTTGAACCTCTTTAGGATCTCCACTTCATATTTCCCTTTCCCAAGGGAGATTCCATCTGCATTCTACCACACCTCCATGCCTAGAAAGTAGTGTGTCATTCCCAAGTCCCTTCAATCGAACTTGGTACGAAGTCTCCTTCTTGCATATTTAATGAGTTCCTCTTTTCTTGTTAGTAACAGGTCATCCACATATAACAAGAGAATCACTGGTCTTCTGCCTTCAACCTTGAAGCAAAGGTTGGAATATGCTTTACTCTTAGTAAATCCTAGAGCCATCAGTAATCCTAGAGCCTGTCGTACCATGTCGAAATTCAGGATCTTCTGTAGTGACTCCCTCTGAAGTGGATCATCATTCTCCCTCTACCTTTCATACTCTATGTATTGAAACATTATGTACTAGAGTGACAAGTAGCTTCCTCTACTACTAATATTCTATTTATCCATCCAGGGTCACTGGATACCAAGATCCTTTGTCTTGAACCTTTTCAAAAGTTCTTCTCGCACGCATTCTTGAGCTTGTCATTCTCTATAGGATTTCATATTCAACCTTGTAGTAAAGGTTAAGATATTCATTTCTCTAGGTGATCTTTAATCTCCTCATGTATGTGTTATCCCATGTGTTTCTTCTGAGCTCATACAATTCCTTCTTTTGTACACATGAGTATGCCTATCAAACTTCTAGTGGTTGCAAATGTCTCTTCGTATTCTATGCCTTCTTTCCATGAGAAACCTCATGCTACGAATATTGCCTTGTATCCTACTGCATGCTGGATCTTGTAGATGCATATGGAATATACTACAAACATCCCTTCAGGTCTTCGACATCGAATTCTAGTCATCATTTTTCATTTTGGATTTTTTCTTGAACTGCCGCCACTTGTTCTTCGAAACAAGTCTCATCCTTCTTTTCTTGTAGGCGATTGTACGTGATCTTTCCTACAAGTCAAATGCATTAGTTCTATCGTTAGAAACATTTCATAAGTTATATTCATAATGGAAAATTCTTAATGATATAATCACACAACTATTTTAGCCGATAAAACATTCATCCATATCTCATAGAAACTTTCTAGATGCCTTCCATCTTTACCATGACATCATTGAGAATGTGCACCAATCCAATATGTCAGCAAAGAGGTTTCATTCTAGATAAGTAGAAATGGAGAGTTGTATGGAACCATGAGCTACTTACCCATCACATAGATATTAGTAGTATACTGTCATTAATGCATAACACATCAACTGAATTTAAACAAATGCATAACAAAAAATATCATGAAATGACAATTGAATACTTATCTTTATTTTTCTTCGTGGGTAGACGCCTTCTTTCAGCTTCATCATCTTCTTCATTCATAACAACATCATTTCTTATCCAAATGCTAAGATGGATAATAGGTTCTTCAAGAATTGAGTTCTTCATATTCCTCATCACTTGAGGGATCTTCTTTGAATCGTGAGAGCTTGATCTTCAGTTTCTCCCATCTTCTTTTCTCTTATTATGAGTCGATCTTCTTCTTATGTGCACTCTTCCCAGAGTCTGCTGAAGGTAATCACTTTATTCTGGAACACATTCCTCGAATAAATGAATCCCATGATCCTGGGAGGCCATTCAAGGTGGTTATGACAATATCTTATTCTTATTCGATTGCTTCATCATAGCATTGAACACTTCCTTTGGTGTATGCAAGGATGACACATGAGGGATGAGATGATAGTTAATAGAATCTGCAATGATTCTGTTGGCTCTATCCTTAGCCTCATCTCCCTATGGCTTTTATAACTTCTTTACTGAAATACTGATCTAAGTAAATTTTTGCAAGGATCACAGAGCTCCTATACTTCTTTATATTCTTCCCTTCAAAATGGATTTGTAAAGGAATCAAACATCTCTTTAGGTGTCTTTAGGGAGGACACTTATGGTATGAGGTGATTCTTGATTGAATCAGCAATAATCCTCTTGGCCTTGGTCAAGTTCTTCTTGTGTAAGGCGCTAGCCTCATCTCCCTTTGGAACTGGAACCTCTCCACTTATGTAGGTGTCCAATTCATTTTCTTCAAGAACCAGTGAAAACTTATACTTCCATGCTCGAAAGTTTTTAGATTCACTAAGCTTGGAATCAAGATAGTGTGATAAGTCATTTTGAAATGAGAACCTCAAATTTAAATAGCAAAAGATTAGATCTTACTGATTTGAGGTGTCCGTCTTGGTTTTGGATCTAGCTAATCTAGGATTTGTCAGAGAAACCATAATTTTCAAAACTTGGAATATTTATGATCTGATTGGATAGAAATATGGGCCTCTTCAACGATAGCTGTCCAATGTACTCTTTTTCTAAAACCAATGGAGGCAAGCTCTCGCAACAGGAAGGCTTAGTTTTCCAATTTCTTCTGGATAAATGCCTGATATTGTTTCTGCAGTATATCCAAAATTACTACTCCTCTATGTCTGAAATTTCGTAATGAGGTAACCTCATATGTCCTATTTCCAAAACCATAGGTTTGACCAGAATTGGTTTCACTAATTGGGACTTATGAGAGTTTTCCCAAGGTGAATTATTTCAAGACTGTTCAGCATAGCAAACTTGTACGGACTACCACATGTCACCATTTCACCTTCAGGGTTTGAAACATTTACCATAGAAATTAAATTCCATGCCATATATGGAAAATCTTAGGTAATTTCATTTGGACCTTCGTAGCCCGAGATATATCGATTCTCCCTAGGTGTCTTGTTTAGGGATGAATCCTGGAAAAAGCTGGAACCTTGATTTGGAGGAATCATATCTCCCATAATATAGTGAATCTGAGGCTGAAATTGTTACAAAGTGTTCATCATGAACATTTCTTTGGATTGTAAAATTTTTAGCTTTTGATCCTTCCCCAATACCGAGATGTAGCGAATGTACTAAAACTACCACATTCAGTATTTCAGGGTTTTTCAGGTCTGGGGTCAAATTAGGGTTTGAATTTCCTGGAGTTTTACCCAACCAAATTTTTTTACCTTGGTCTGTAAATTTCAATTTTGAGGAGGAGAGAAATGCTATGCTGTAGTCACTCAAAAATTCCACTTTTGTGAAAATCCCTAATTGCAGCTATAGTGGTAGGTCAAAAACTGAAAATGCCCAGAATCAAATTCTACTTCGACAGAAATATGCACCCTTCAATGGAGAGTTATCCTAGCTTCCTTTTGATGATGATCTATGGAGAGAGACCCAAAAAGTAATAATCCCTAGCTTCTGCATCTGCACAATGTCTTCTTCTCAGGTTAGCTCTGATACCATGTTAAATTTTTATCAATTAGACAGTATTATCTTAGGATCTTATCTGAGAGAATAACATGCACAACAATAATCACAAGAGACAAGAGACATAAAGAATTTTTCTTGGGGAAACCATAAAGGAGAAAACCCTGCAACTTCCTTAGAGATAGAATGAGCACCAATAGAAAAAGTAAAACCCGAAAACACAAAGATGATCTCCGACAACTATTCTCTCTCTCTCACTTGTGCGAGCTCTTCCTCTCTCACTCATGCGCTACAGTTGAGTGAGTGTGTGTGACAAATAGAGAGGCTCACTCTCTAGTTATACTAGTTTTTGACTTGACAATTACTTACCAGGGATGACTTCACTAGGAGAGCCTAATAAAACCAGTGCCCCTCAACTGTGGGGACTTTTCCCCCCTGATCAACAAGGAGGGATAACCTCAACTCAATTGTGGGGACTATTTCCCCGGCTTACAATGGAGGGTTAACCTCATGGACTTTACATGACTTTATTATATTAATGACTCTCCCAATAGGAACATCAGGGTACAATGAAATACAAATGATTCTCCCGATAGGAACATCGGGGTACAATATAATATATACAAGTGAATACATTCCAAAGTTACAAATACATCCACATTCACAAGCATCTGAGAGGTTAGAAAAAAATGGATAAGCAAGAATCCTATAAACTCAAAGACACCTATAGTAATACATGTCTATTATAAAGGAAACCCATGTATGATATGTGACTGTACATAAGGAAAACCATGTGTATAAAGTGAAATATATGACTGTCACTAAGACAACCCGCATATGTTGCCAAAAATTTTCAAAAAATAAAAGCACTGATAGACAGGCTTTGAACATGCAAAATTGAAAATCATAGGAAAAAACAAGACAAATCAAAAATAGAATAAAAAAGAGAAAGGAATGGTTAATAAGCCTAAAGAGAGGATCTACAATAGGTGGGACTCCCTAGTGGAGTCACCATTTCTGTTGTTCAGGAAAACACACCCTTATAACCTAGGGCCTCTGGGGTTACCAAATTACTAGCTAACTTGCAGAAAATTAGCCATTTCAAAAATTGAAATAGAAATAGGAAGAAAGATGAGCATACCTTATTTATGACAGTAGAACAAATATTTTCTTCTTCTCTTCAACTTGCTTCCACAGCTTCCAGGGTATCTCCAATCACCTGTAAATAACAATATCTTCCTGCAATATCTTATATGTTATTTAAATGGTTAATGAAATAACATATTCATAATGAGATAATAATCTAATTCATAAATCACAATATACAAGAGTTCAAATGAAACAAAATTAGAAGAAGAACTTTCTTTATTGATAAACAAATGAGATGAGATTACAACCCAACGTTTGAGACAAGGACTCCTCTACAAACCGAGGACACTGAGTTCTGCTGCTTCAATATGTCTGAACAAATACCACCAGCATAACTTTTCTCTATCCATTATTATTGATTAGCCTCAACCCCTACCCTCTATTTATACATGAGGAAAGAGAGAGGTATCAATGGCTGAGATGGTTGAGGAAGTTGATATAGTTATGATTAAGGGCTCAACTTTCCTCGAGTAATCGTTTTTATATTTTTCAACTTCAAATTAAGGCATACGCGACTATTGATATAGGAAAGTCGCGTATGAAACATGACTTGATTTGAGGAAACCTATGGGTGCAATGCATACGTGAGTTGCAATGCACATACATGCATATGATATGCTGGTTGCTATGAAAATAGTCATGTATTCAACCCTAATTTCCAAAAAATATATATATATATTCAGTTGGTAAGGTGATGTTGTATCAAAGGTCATGCCTGTCTATAGTGTTTTGGCTACTTCAATCCAATTTGTCCTTTTTTGTTCCGACACATTGGGTGTCGGTACTCGGATGGAGAAGTGTCATTTTCAAGATAACAAGACCATCCTCAGCTTGTCACATCTAGTACCACTCCTTAGCGACTTTTATTTTCTATGACATCTTTGAACTGAGTGTAGGTATACTCTCCATGCAAGAGTATCATTTGCAACTAAATGCATATCTCATATACAACTGAATGCAGGACATTTCGTCCATAAGGACTCATCGTAGACCATCCTCAACTTGTTAAATCTAGGAGCACTCCTAAGTGAGTGTTATTTTCTATGACATCTACAACTAGATGTAGGAACACTCTCCATGCAAGAGTACCATCTCCAGAATCATCCTACTCTAGTAAGAGCTAGGACCACTCTCATTAAGAGAGCTTTATTGTCTGCAAGAACATCCTCAAAAGATGATACTATCATCCACAAGTGAATTTTGGACCTCATCAACATCTGCAGGAGCACTTGGCCTCTTTTGTATTGGAACATCAATGCCATCCTATCATCAATGAAAATGTCATCATCACTCCCCCTTTTATGGGGAGGTTCATATCATTAACCTTATCCCCCTTTCCGAGGAGAGTTCATATCATTATCATTCCTTCTTGCAAGGAAGATCTATATCATCAGCACTGTTCCTCCTTGCAAGGAAATTATTTATCATCATCATTGTTACTCCTTGCAAGGAAAGTCTTTTCATCATCAATTTTCCACCTTGCGAGGAAAGTATTTTTGGACTGCAGCAAGCTTGTAATGGAAGTATTCAAACTTTACTCGAGATATAGGTTTGGTCAGCACATCATAAACTTGCTCGTCAGTACTCACATACTAGAGTTTTATAGCTCCCTTATAAACTATATCCCTTATGTAAAAGTATTGGACTTCTATGTGTTTTGATTTATCATGGAACACAGGATTCTTTGTCATCTTTATACAACTCTGCTCGTCATATAGAATCATTATGGTATCAAACTCCATGTCAAATAAACCAGACATTAGCTTTCAAAGTTGTATGGCTTCACAACTAGTAGATCAAGCTGCTATGTACTCTACTTCAACCATGTTGAGAGAAACATTGGACTGTTTCTTGCTAAACCATGAGATCATGGCGGATCCTAGACAATAACATACACCAGAGGTACTCTTTCTATCTATGGAACTTCCTTCCCAATATGAATCCATATATCCATACAATCTGTAGTCATGATCTCTATCATAGTATAGTCCAAATTCATTTGTACCTTTCAGGTACCTCATCACATGCTTTGTAGCTATCAATTGAACACATCTACTTTTAACTAGATACTGACTCAGGGTGTTCACATCAAATCATATATCTAACCTAGTATTCTTTAGATACATTAACGACCCAATAATTTATTTGTACTGAGTCACATCCACTAAATCTAATGATTCATCAGATAATAACTCCAGGTTGGTATCGATGGATTTGGCCATGTATTTACAATCCAACATATCAAATATATTTAATTTTTCCACTCCATACTTTCCCTTTTTTAGAAATATTCCTTCTAGGCTCTACCACACTTACAACTTGAGATAATAGTGCATTAATCCAAGATCTTTCATCTCTAATTCTTCAAGTAACTACTTCTTACTTTCTGCAATATGTTTCTCATTTCTTGTCAAAAATAGATCATCTACATATAGTAATAATATGATAGGTTCATCATCCATGACCTTAAGGTAAAGGTTACAATCATATTTACTTTTGGTAAATCCCAAGCTTGTCAAGAAGCTATCTATTATTCCATACCAAGCTCTAGGAGCTTGCTTTAGTCCATACAGGGCATTTTTCAACTTACATACATGGGTCACTCTATCTTCATGTTCAAATCCTTGTGGTTGTTTTATGTATACATCTTCCTCAATCACACCATTCAGGAAGACAATCTTTACATCCATCTGGTGTAGATTCGATTTCATCATGGAAGCAAATGCCATGATGGCTCTGATGGAAGTTTACCTTTCTACTGGTGCAAATGTCTCTTCATAATCAATTCCCTCTTTTTGAGAGAATTATTTAGCCAAAAATATTTCTTTGTATTTTTGGATACTTCCATCAGCAACATGTTTTATCTTATAGATCCACTTGGAAGATACCACACTCTTGCTTTTTGGTTTGGGTACTATATTCCAAACATAATTCTTCATTATTGACTGGTATTTTCCCATCATTACTTCTACCCATTCTTTCTTCTGTACAGATTTCGTAACTAGTAGGTTCTTGATCTACAAGATCACACATCAAAGCTACATAGTTGGAGAATGGATTTCATCTCTTTCTTTTTCTTTTGGAGTCTTCTAAAACTCCATAATTCTATGCTTCTTGTATGATTTCTCTTACCTAGGAAGGTTTTGTCTTTCTATATATATCCATAGTAGTGGGTTCCTGAGGTTCTAGCATATCATGATCTTCTAATGCTACTATTTCAGGAGAGGGTTCAACTTCTACCTTTCTGGAAGGTACATCATCTTCATGCACTTATTTAAGCTGACACCTTTTGGATTTCTCAAGAGTTGTTTCTTCGTCAAATGTTTCATCCCTACTAATCTCTATATGATGGAATCCTGAAATGTATATCATGAATCCTTTGGAGACTTTAGAGTATCAAACAAATATTCCCTTCTTTCTAGAAGGATCCAATTTCGTTCTCTTTTCTTTTGGAATGTGTACACATACTGGAAAAAAAATCTTGAGATGGCTCACTTTAGGTTTCTTTCCTGTATACATTTCTTCACGAGTATTGAATCTAAGGGCACTATGAGATAATTTTTTCTACACATACAAACTATTCTTGATGCTTCATCCCATATATGCATGGGAAGGTCTGGACCATGAATAATGTTTTTCACTGCTTCCATAATGGTTCTATTATTTTTTTCCACAACACCATTCTGTTGGAGATTGTAGGGAGTGGTTAGTTCCCTCTCGATTCCATATTCTTTGCAGAAGGCTTAAAATTATTTTTAAGTATATTCTCCACTATTATCTATTCTGAGTGTCTTGATTCTTCTTTCTGAATGGTTCTCTACCAAGGCTTTCAATTCCTTGAATTTACTGAACACTTCACTCTTTGGAAATGGATTCTCGATATTATTTCCTCCTGCACATCCTTTACAAGTACTTTCATGATCGATGTTCAAATATGGTAAACCTGTTACCACTTTAATCACATAGGGTAATTCTTTGTAGTTGATGTGAGCAAGCCTTCTATGCCATATTTCACTTGAGCTAGTGGTCTCATGGACAAGGGTTGTTTCTGGACATCCCTTGAGTTTGTACAATCCTCCTTCTTCTTTACCAATGACCACAACATCTTCAAGTGTCTTTCCTTTGGTCAACATGAGTACTTTTCCATATATAAATGCAATTATATATCCGTTTTTATCTAATGTTGAGATGGAAAGTAAGTTCTTTTTCAAATCTAGTACATATAGTAGTTTCTTCATCTTCATGGAGGTTCTAGAGTCAAGCTTGTAGCTTGATTCACCAATGCCTTTGATGGGATATTGATAGTAATATCCTAATGATTCTTTATGAGGATATTTATTCTATTCAAGTATTGAGAGAGTTTTCTTCTTCCTTGTCATGTTCTTTGATGCACCACTATCAATAAGACATGTATCTTCTCCAGGTATTACAGACCCAAAGAGTGCAGATTGTTATGGATAAAAACTTCCTATCGATTGGGTTGTACCACAACAGACTGGATGAAACCATAAATCAATCCATTCTAGTATTCAAGAGAAATAAATACATCTAACACTAATGGATATGAATAGTACCTTATTCCGGATGGTTCATGTATATCCCCTTTGAGCTTTTGCAACGCTCTTGCATTCACAATTCACTCTCAACAATAACAAACAAGACAAGCATGATATATATCAAAGTGTTAGACCTACTCTAGCATATATAAACCATCATGTATAAGCAAATAAATACATCCATGGATACAACATTCATATTTATGCACATGTATTGGATAGGAAATGGATATTTCTATTAATAAAAAAAAGATACAATAGTGAAAAACTATGTTGACACGACTTCGAACCGGAGAAACTGAGTCCTCCACCTGGGCCTCCACCACTTCAATCCTCCATCACAATGGAAACATTACAAAGCAAAGGAAATATTGGGAAGAGAAACACTATTTTCTCCCAAGGGACAAAGGGATGCAGACTCAAACACAAACAAGTGAGGCAACAATGAACTATAGTTTCCTTTCTCTCAAGATTCTCCTCCTTCAATGTATCCAAGAGGCTCAATATATAAAACTCCAAATAAGAAATGGAGGGTCGAGTCTAAGCATTCTCAAGGAATATGGAAGGCCAAGAGTCAATTTATTCGGGACTCTATGAAGAAAATTCCAAAAACTTTTGTCTTCATGCAAATTTCCCGATGTATGCAGGTTCTGCCTCAAAAGTTGCTTGTACATGCAGATATTGCTTTAAAAGTCGCGTATACACATAAACAGATGTCTTTTGGGGACTTTATTGGGACATCAAAGAATAATTTGAGAAAATAGGGTCCAAGGAGTTTGTAGAGGTAAATGGAAGGCCACAAATATGTGATCTACCAATGGTGGTAAAATCATATATAACATGTTTTCTTCCCTTTGAGGGTTTACCAAGATAAATAATGTGTCTATCTTGTGGTTGTGTTTCTTTCAGTGATTCTGCATATGATAATATTTTGAATTTGGATTAAAAAATTATGATATATAGATAGTCATATGAAATATTAACATGATATTATAGATATCCTAAATAGGACATCTTTCACAAGGTGAAACACACTCTCCTCTCCCTCCGGAAGAAATTAGGGTTTCTACAAAGTTCAGGATTTTGAATATTTTATTACATAGAAATTTGTGCCCCTATAGAGTTCATACATTGAGCCCTAGATCAAAATTTTTTAGTGGGTGGATCTCTAGGAAATCCAAACCCTATTTTGGCCATGAACCAAAAAACTGTAGAAAACCAGAACCAAAAATATGTAAAAACTGAAATCTCACAAGCAAGTTTTGAAGGGCGAAGATTTGGAATCTCTAGAAACCAAGTGGAAAAACCAAATAGCCTCAGTCAAGTGCATTTCTTGGTAAGTTCAACTTTTCATTTTGATAAATTTTAATTTTTAGTGACCTCCTGGATAAGATGGCCCCAAGCACTAAGATTGAGGACAAGCTGGAAGGCATGGAAAACTTCCTAGTATAGAAGTATAGGATTGGTATCATTCTTAGAGAGAATGATCTTGAAAAATACATCAAAGATGAAGTTTCAGAACCAAAAGAAGATGAAGCTATGGAGAAGCACCAAAAGGACCTAATCAAGGTAATGAGGATCATTGTTGATTCTATAAAATATCACTTGATCCATCAAGTGTCATCTAAGAAGACACCAAATAAAATGTATGATGCCCTTTCCAGAATGTATTAGGGAAAGAACAACAACAAAAAGATGAATTTGAGAGCTCAACTGAAGGGTACCAAGATGAGTAAAGGAGAATCCGAGTCAATATCACTTCACAAGGGGATCCCAGTTCAAGAAATAACTAAGTTCCATTGGAGACTCCCTTGATGAAGATGAACTACTTATGACTACTCTCAATGGACCCACTAGACCTTTGGATTCATTCATACAGAATCTGTGTTCTAGAAAATAAAGTATGAATTTTGACATTGTATGGGAAGATTGCATCCAAGAAGAAGCTATAGTAGCTAACAAAGAAGCTCTAATTAGAGAAGACAATGAATCTATAGCCACCCATACCAAAAGAATAAGAAAATCAAAATTCAATAAGTATAGTCACAAGGAGTATAGACCTCCAAAGAAGCTTAAAAGGAAAAGAGAAAACAGTCAGAAGAAAGACCACTCCAAATATTAATGTTATAACTTTCATAAGATAGGACACATTTCTAGAGAGTTTGCATTGAAGAAGAACAAAAAATGTTACGTTATGTTATAAAATTGTTTACGTCAAAATGTTATGTTATAAAATTGTTTTAGTGAGTATTTTGGTTTCGTTAGGTAATTTTTAGTATGTTTTTGATGCAAGGTTCTGTCAAGGGCACCTCCCTCATAGTAGATGTTACTAAACCTCTTAAAGGCGGTAGGTATACATCAATATTTCCATTGTAAAATTTTAATATATACAAATATTTCTGTTGTTATTGTTTTTCAATAGTATATTTGTTTCGTTTATATAATCTTATCTATATTTCATGCAAAGTGTTGATTGGGGAAGCCACCCGATTGTTGATAAGACGAATGCAACCTTAGGGAAACAGGTAAACCTGAATGTAATTCTACATTTTAAATACTTCAAAATTGTACACATATATAACATGTATCATAATGTTAATTTTGTTATGTATTTTTTCGTTTTTATGATTGCGTTCATTATGATAATGTTGTCTACTTTTTTTGTAGGTGGATGATCGAGGAAATTCCCCAACTGTTGATTAGATGACTGCAGCCTCGGGGCAACATGTAAACCTGAATGTAATTCTACATTTTAAATACTCCAAAATTGTACACATATATAGCATGTAACATAATATTTATTTTTTTATGTATTTTTTCATTTTTATGATTGCGTTCATTATGATTGTCTACTTTTTTTGCAGGTAGATGATCAAGGAAAGTCCCCAGCTATTGATCAGACCACACTGTCGTCTAGGAATTTGGTAAACCTAGATGTAATTCTAGGAATCTATCATGATAGATAATTTTTTTTTAAATAATTTTTTGCTCATACTATTGCTTCAATAATTAGGCAATGTTTAATATATTTTGTTGCAGACAAACAATTCGGTTTATGTAACAACAACACAACAGTCCATAGATTTTGATATCTACTAGTTGTTGAATGATGTCGACATTGGTTCTTCTATAGAACCGGTGAAGGTTCTAGAGGAGACCTTGAAAAAAATTCATGTGGATATGCTTCATCTGGAATTCACAATTTCGCAGACAGACGAGATCAAAGAAAAGGTTCAAGTGTTGATCCAGAGATCTTAGGCCTTGAAAGTAAGTTGCGGAATCATAATGTGAGTTGAATTATAAATTATAAATTTATTATTTTGTCTGATAGTCGAATTATAATTGAATGGTTTGTATTTACAGGAAATTCAGCGACCACACACTGGTAGTGTTGGGGGTCTTAGGTCCAGTGAGAAAACTACTCCACGTACACCACATATTACACTCGTTTTTTTGATTGAATAATAGGCAACACATTCTGGGAAACCCTCGAGGCCAACTGAGGGTGCAATCGATGTTGACCGATGCACAACAGATTGTGCATAAGAAGGGGTGGAGGCAGGGTTTGATACTAATGCTGATATTGAAGCATCATTACCTGGATCTTCCCATGTCACTAGCACAGGTTCAATAGTGACAGCATTTTTGGTAAACGAGGAACTCGTTCCAATAAAGATAGAGAATATTTCGGTTAATTATATATTGTTCAATTTAGTTTTTACAATTTATTTCTAATATACCGATAATTTTTTTTTAAACTAATGATGGCATGATTGTTTTGCAGGAAATGATGTATTTTATAAAAAATATAAATTATTTGATCTTGGAAATATTTGGGGCCACCATCTGTAGAAGGTGGGATAGACATACAAAGGATTTAAAGGATGAGTCGACTAATCGGTTGGTTTTCATGTTCGGAAAATATACCTTCAATACAATGAAGGTCCTAAACAAGGTTGGACAACATATGAACATTGAACATTGTCCGAGACCAATATAAGGTTCACCTAGAAAATAACCCTAGGTAAGAGAACCTTCTGATGATTCCATCAAGGGAGTGGAAAGCCATAGTGAAAGATGGAAAAGAGAGGGCTCTAAGAAAAGCAAGAAAGATACCACCAGGCACAGGGAGGTATGCAATACATTCCACAATGTAAATGTAAGACTTATTATTATTAATTTTTATACCAAATTTGGGCCATCGACTAACGTAATTCAACACTTGATTAGGATGCCAGACACATCAAAGGCCACAAAGGTAAGACTAGATAAAATTCGGCAACACAAGCTTGGGCCTGGTGGTTATTCGAATTTGGCTACACAATTTGTAAGTATCGAAAATCTGATACTACATCCAAATAGTAAATAGAAAATTAATTTTCATTTTATTCCAGCGCAAAATGTAAAATTAATCACATTATGCAAATATGCAGGCTGACCGATTTAAATAAGTTCCCACTCAGGAAGAATTGAAGCTTAGCTTCCAATAAGGCTTTGAAGTTGTTGAACGTCGAAAAAGCTTGTCTAGGCATACACGGTCTTCTGGTGATCCATCTGGTGCACATGTATACAAACACTAGATAGTTTAATGAAAATTTATTAATTCTCATGCAATGTATTCATTATAAACAATTTACATAAACTATTTATTATGCTTTGAGCAGGAAAGTAACGATCCCGTTAATGTCAATGATGTACAAAAACCAGTCGAAGATCATGCTTCTATTCCTGGTAATGAATTTATTAATATGCTACTGTTTTTTATAGATAATTGTAGATGATGAAAATTAATCGTTCTTCTCCATAATTTAACTCTGGAGCATGTAGATGCAGGTAACACTGTACAGGTTGATCCTGGATAGGATAATGAAGAACATGATGTGCCCACTCCAGGTAAAAAAACACCTTTGTAATGTTTTTTTAAATGAATTACTTGTAATTATAAAAACAAAAATAAATTAATGCAACATTTTCACATTATTGCAACAATTCCGAGCCGCTTGCCACAAGATCAATGTGGCAAGAAATCTACTCGTGATACCAATCAACAAATTCTAGAAAATCCGTTTCTTGTTCATTTTGTCAAGAGAAGAAAAGTAAAAAAGAAGTGACTGAAGAATTTTTGAGTAATTCTTTTTTATAACACAATGTCGTGGATGGTTTTTAATAGTATTTAATGAACGAATGGTTTGTTGAATGGATTTATCGGCTATTGACTGAATGAATGGTTTAATGAATGTTTTCTTCAGCTATTGAATGAATGAATGGTTTAATGAAAGTTTTTTTTGCAGCTATTGAATGAATTAATTTGCAATAATTTTNGGGGAATTGAGAGTGATGTGAGGGGGGGGGGGGCATAAGAGCTTCCACCTTTATGTGGTTGGTCATGTTTAGTAGAGAATATTAAATTATTCTTGAAACTGAGAGGAGCTCAATGAATGGTAAGGAATTATACATTAAAAATAGTTATTTCTATAATTGCAGTGTTTAAATTTTACTATTTCTATTCGACTCATCCATTGGAACTTGTTACAGATAGACTTGGGAAACATTTTCATATTTTAGAGGAAAAATTGGCTTTTTGATGTGATCGATGGCCTTATATAAATATTGTTGTGGTTCTCCATGTTTCCTCAGGTGATCTCTTATTAACAATTATTTCACTTGAATAGTAATTGTAATTTACATTGTTAAATTAAAAAATTTCATCAACAGTAAAATGTTCATTATTATTGTTGTTTTTATTCATTCAGACAAACTACTTAAACTGTATTTTTTTAGCTTTGTTTTGTTATTTTCATAAACATCCAAATATTTGTTTGATGGGTCCTAACATGAAATTATTGCAATAGGAAAATATTTGTAGTATGCTGAAAGATGTTTTAAAAGGTAAAGCAAATGAAGACAGTACGAAGCTCCACAAACCAAGGTAAGTTGTACAAAAAAAATATAAATAGTATCGACAACATATTCCTAATTGTCATACAGATTTTGCTTCTGTTAATTTGATTTGTATTCCATCCTTGCTCAATTTGTACCATTCTTTGTTCCCTATAATTTTTACTTGCTTGAATTGATAATAGAAAATATCAAATATGCTTAGAAATTATGAAATATGCTTAGAAGTCCAAAAACATGGAGAACATGTTTTGTTGGCTGAAAATGTTAGGTTCCTTGTTGTCGGTTTTGAATGGTTTTTATTGTAACACAATCGTTTTCAAAATAATAGATACGTTTTTCACATCTAATTAGATTACAGATACAAACCTAGGGTTTCCCAAGATCTCTATACATGGTCAAAAGTGATCATATCAAAGAGATGCAAATTTTCCTTGATCTATATAGCTAGAGGCTATAAAGTCACATAATGTATTTTTTTATTCTTCTTCATCCATGTAATCACCAACATGGAATCTCCATAGACCTGAATTCAATTAAGACCTTTTATCTCAACAACCATCAATAAGTATCTAATATCAATTATTCTACATAATTGTTAGAACCATTAACTAGACATGCCTTAAACTTGAAGTATTGTCTTTAATTTAGAATAGATTTCAACCCATAACTGCTATTCTTATCACCTCTTTGGTACCATCAAATAATCCCCAATCTATTGTTTTGTGAATTTGAAGGTCACTAACCTAGAAAGGGACTTTATTAGGAATCTTACTTAATAGGTTGAAATATAGCCAGAGTCTATGTAGAAACCTGGACTATAGGTTTCTGTGCAAATTGTCAAATGAAATAGCACTATGATAAATTCATAGGCACCAAAGAGAAAGGAAGGAAATATCCCTACTCTTGTTGATATATTTCTTCTAAAACCAAACCTGCAAACCTAAGCATTGGGCAATGCCCATCTTACGTTATCAGTGTCATCATTAATTTAGATATGACATTTCTTAGTTCATCCTTAACTAAATTCAGAATAAGGAGTTGATCCCCCAAACACATATGTAATAGTTTCCGTTTTAAAGAAACCTTCCTTCTGGATAAGAGGAAATAGGAACCTATTTTGATTAAACTTCATTCCTATGAATTACATTTCTATTAAAGACATGACATACTTAAGAGTATGTTGTCTAGAAACCTTCCCCTTCTCCAACTATAAAAATGAAAACAAATCTAAAGATAAAAGTAGAATACATAAAGACAATTACACTATAGTAAGTGACATGAACAATACATAACAATAACAACATAGCACAGAACATTTCATTTTTCCATCGCAAAAGTTAATAAATACGAATTGGTGAATTCACTTGTGAATTCATTTTTCCATAGAAAGGGTTATTTTATTTTTATAAATTTATATAGGACCGTCAGTTTTTTGACATATTTGGAATATGTCGTCGGATATCCATCCAATCCGATGACTCTTATACACTATCACCATCTATACGCCATCGAAATTTTGACTCCCAGGACATGACATCCGATGAAGATTTAATAACATCGATGACTTCAAGGTGTCAGATGGAAGTGAAAACATCGGTTATTCGACATCGTATCGTCGGATAGTCGACACACACCGACGACTTCAACATGTCGAATGGAAGTGATATTCGTAAGTTATTCAACAAATCGTTGTCGAAACTTTGACATCTAATTGAAGTAAACCTTAACCAATTTATGATGATATGATGTCGAAATATTGACAGGGTTTGATGTGGTGTTGAATAACTGACGAATTCCCACCGACGCCAAAATAAAATGTTGTTGTCGAATAACAAACATGTGTCTGTCAAATTTTAGACATCAAATATGTCATATTTTAGGATAAAATTCAATTTTGTGAGGATATGCTAGGAATTGACCCTCACATTGTTGAACATGAGATTAAAACCTATCTAGATGGTAGACCTGTTCAACAATGTTTGCATGGGATGAATCCTAGGAAAGCACCCACTATTAAGGTAGAGATAGAGAAGTTAATTAAGGCTAGATTCATCTATCCCATTCCATTTACTAAATGGGTGTCCAATCCCATTTTGGTTGAAAAGAAACATGGAACTATCCATGTATGCATTGATTTCAGAGACCTGAACCGAGCTTGTCCTAAGGATACCTTCCCCACACCATTTATTGATCAAAATTTGGATGAGTGTGCGGGAAGTGAGGTGTTCTCCTTTATGGATGTCTTTTTAGGATATAATCAGATCCATATCAAACCTAAGGATCAACATAAAACTGCTTTCATTTTTCCTTGGGGTACGTTTGCATATCGAAAAATTCCTTTCGACCTTAAAAACGTCAGAGCTACTTTTCAACAGGCTATGACCTTTGATTTTCATGACCTTAAGCGATTGATTGAAGTGCATATTGATGATTTAATTGCTGATTCTTGTTTGAGAGTGGATCATCCTAACCATCTACGCTTGTTTTCAAAAGATGCCATCGATATAAAATCTGGTTAAATCCTCATAAATGCATCTTTTGCATGAAAGTAGGTCGCTTACAAGGGTTCATCATTTCTAAGGACGGCATTAGGGTCAACCCTTTAAAGGTTGAGGAAATAATTCAATTGTCTTCCCTGTGCAATATTAGAAATCTTTAGAGTTTGCAAGGGATGGTGAACTTCTTGCGGAGATTCGTTGTCAATTTTTCCAATTTGACTAAGGGTTTCATGTGCTTATTGAAGAAATACACACTTTTTATCCGAGATGAGCGACCCAGGAGTATTTCAATGCTTTACATAAATCCTTGGCATTGGCCCCTGTGCTTCATCCACCTAACTATAGCCATGGGTTTTTGATATATACGGCCACGTCTTTGGAGTCGATTGGTATGGTCTTGGTTCAAGAGGATGAGAAGCTCCAAGAGCATGTCATATATTATCTTAGTTGAAACCTTATTTATGCGGAGCTTCGTTATACTCATGTCGAGAAGCTATCCCTACCCATGTGGTCCAATGCTTGAGGTATTACATACTTCTTTGCCAAAATTTGGTTATGGCTCACATTAATCCATTTCAATTCATCCTCACCAAGTGGATGATAGGGGGAAATACAATAAATTTATTGTGTTTTTTCAAGAATTTGATCTCAATTTTGTTTCAACAAAGTCAAAGAAATCGTTGATTTTTACAAAGCTCATATCAGAATTTCCTAGTTTAGATGTCTTAGCACCCTGCAATTTTCCTATGCTTGTGGTAGGAAGTCATAGGGGTAACCATTTCAACCAACCTTTAGACTCCATTCTATATAATACAATCAGATAGGTATCTCTCTCATCAAAACAAGAAATTCACATATACATTTAGCACTAAACAAGCAATCAGAAGGCTAGAATTATGATGTAAATTGGCTGTTAACAGGTTTAAAGATGGTGGAATAGACAGGAATGGTTAAACATTGGGCTATGGAGTCAAAATATGAATCAAACAAGGGTATTGTAGCTAAAATGAGAAAGGGAATTTCATTTGTACTTTGAGGAAAAGTAAGTGTCACAAACAATCAAATATCTTGAAAACGTGATAGGAGAAAGAGGAAGAAGCCCGATTAAGCAAGAGGCACCTATCTACAGATGAATCTCTTGCACCACCTTTAGTAGAATAAATAGTAAAGGCTAGTAAGTGCAATGGAGCATAGGACATGAATTCCAAAAAATTTACCAGGAACACATAACAAATGTAGTGTCTGATACAAGGAGCACTTAATGAAATGAATTCCTCATATGCAACTAGAGAGCATTAGCAAAAAAACATAGATACGATCATGAAAAAATAGGAAAATAGACTGAATGTAGAACACCATGATGAATCTTAGAAATGTAGGAGAATGTATCTCATTAACTCTTCCAAGAAATTTACAGGGGATAGAAGCAAGAGCAGAACAATTTTTTGAATGAAAGTTCCAACCCTTTCCTCATCAATTGAGGACACATTTATAGTGCTATGGCTCCCGAGACCAACCTCAAAATAGAGCCTAATTCTGTTACAAAAATTGGAAATCAAATCTTGAATCATCATTCGAATTCTAACAGACTTATAATGTGGTAGATTCACCGCAATTTTTATCTAATATAGGAAATAGGGGACCTCCAGCATGTTGGGTCAAAAACGAAAATCCAGCGCCTGAGAGGCACAATCGCTTGTCTGAAAAGGAAATTTTTTGAACAAGTCTAACTTTTTATTTCCCTAGAAATTACCTGCATTATTGCATCTAGTTGATCAACCAACTGCACTTCACACCAGTACTACTCCTTTTCCCTCTCGCACCTTTCCATTGCAAAATCCCTTGAAGCTGCCGATCAGATCTCGTTCATCTCTTCGTTGTCCATACCGTGGGGTCCTACCCAATTTTGTAGCAGACGTTTTCTCTAAACCTTGAGCACTTTCTGATCGTGAAACAACTTTGAGCCATTGATATGATCCCTACCAGATCTCCATCATCCCGAGGCATGGGGTCCATTTGCATTTCGCAACACCCCCTCCTACTAACCTATGTGCGCATTGACGCCATGAATACCTCTTCAATTGTTGATATATGGCACCATTAGATCGCAATAATTGAAACTTAGGGTATGTAACCCATTTCACGATCCTTCACAACTTATCTCCCTGCGCAATTCTACTCCACAAAACACTTAACAACCGTCAATTGTCATCACGAAGCGATCTGCGCCGTTTATTTTGACCACCACATATCCGATGGGACCTTAATATGTCCTTCATAGTATTATGATAAGATTATTTTTGTATCTTGTTCCTTCTTCTATACTGGCATGTTCCCTTGTGATTCGTTTAGCTCAAATTGGCGCTAATCCCACCTGCAAAGTTCTTCAAAATTTAGCACTGCTGCAAACCAAGTGCTAATAGGATAAAGGGGAGATTCATGAGGACTCTTTCATTGATGAACATAATTTTTTCATTTCTACTATGGACCCATGGTACGGGGATATTATCATATATTTTAAAACTTTTAAGGTTCCTTCTCACCTCTCATGATGAACTTTGACGGTTACATCATTTAGCTAAGAATTACCTTATTATTGGTGACACTTTGTATCGTCGTAGGGTTGATTCCATTTTACGTCAATGTTTAACCCATGAAGAGACTGAGTCTATGATAAATGATTTCCATAGAGGAGCATGTGGTGTTCATTTATTTGGGATTTCTACAACTCAAAATATTTTGAGAGCAGGTTATTTTTGGCCGTCAATCTTTTCAAGGATTGTGTTAATGTGGTTAATAGGTGCCACCATTGTCAGGTGTTTGCATGGAACATGTGCTTACATCCTTCCCCATTACATCTAATTATCACTGTCTGTCCCTTCACCAAGTGGGGGGTTGATTTTATGGATTACAACCCAACTTTGGCTGGGGGGCATTATCATATCATAGTGGTTGTTGATTATTTCATAAAATGGGAAGAGGCTATGCCCACTATCAAAGCCGACAGTGATACATCCATGCATTTCGTATTCAACCAGATCATCACCCCGTTTGGTATCCTAAGAGATATTGTCACTTACCATGGCAGGAAATTTCAAAATAAGATGATGGCTGAGTTATCTTCGAATTTAGGGTATAAGAAAGAGCATTCCTCTTCTTACTATCCTCAAGTGAATGGACAGGTTGAAGCTGTGAATAAGTCCCTTAAGTACATTCTCTAAAGAACCATCATGCAAAGCAAGACCAATTAGCATATCATGTTATATCCTATTTTGTGGGAATATTGAACCATAATTAGGATTGCCACTAGTTTTTCCTCATATCAGTTAGTGCATGGGGTGGAGTCAATTTTACCAATTGAATGTGAAATCCCTTCTTTGAATCTAGCTACGGAAATTTTTCCAAATACTTCTACATTAGAAGAACGCTTGGTCTGCTTAGAGAAAATTGATGAGCAGTGTCGAGATACCTTGGTGGCTCTTGAGGTGAACAAGCATCACGTTAAATCCCAGTACGATAAGTATGTCTGTCCCTGGAAGTTTAGTGAAGGTGACTTGTTCCTCTTGTATGACCTAGCTAGTGAACCGTTAGGGTAGGGAAAGTTCAAACCTACATGGCATAGGCCTTATGTGGTCAGGTAAGTATTATAAAAAGGTTCTTACAAGATAGAATATTATGAGGGGATTGTTAGCCGGAAATACACACCTCCTTCAGACAGGGTTGTTTCCCTAGATTTGAATAATACAGGTCTAGAACAAAACACAAACTCAAATGTTAAACTTCCCCTAGATTTGGTTAATTATTTGAATATAATGCCATAATTCTTCCCTTAAAGGATTTCCTCTCTATCCTTGAATATTTCTCCTCTGACACTATAGAAGAACCTATAAAAGATGGAAGATAACAAGAGAAAGATGATATCATACAATATAATCAACTAGATCTATGCTTGTGACCAAGGAATCAAACAATACATACAAATGACACAATAATTATGGGAAAGAAAATATATTTTTTTATTAAGCATGATTGGAGAGACTACAACCTTTATTCCTTGGTGTTGAGAGTTCCTTCCAATGGCTCCTTTCCTATAACTTCACATTGCCTCCAATAGGTCAAGAATTATTTTGACAAAGTTTGGGTGTCCAACACAATTCTTACTCATTTTTCCCATGGTGGGTGAGCCAGTATTTAAATGCATTGGAGGATAGGGATGGTTGAGGATATCATGGGTGAGGTGGAAGAGAGATCCAAAAATGAAGGATCTCGAGCTCCAGCTGGTCCTAAACCATAGGGATGAGGCTCAACGGAGGTAAGCTTCGAGAAGCCTCTCGAAGCTTCCTTTTTGTCCTTCAAAACTCGAGCACCGTGCTTATGCTAAAGAGGAAAAGAAATGTTGAGGTGTTAACTCCATTTTAATGAGAGGAAAGAGCGGTGGTACATCCCTTTTCACATGTAAAAGGAGCGTTACCAACTCAAAACAAGGAAATATTACAAGGGTTCTTTCATTTCTCTAGGGAAAACTTCGAGGGATTGTAGCAGACAAGGGAACAACTATATCATAACATGATGGTGATGAGATTTAGGTGTAACAGAATCCCCCCCAAAGTATGATGGATAGAGGGAAAATATAGGAAAAACACTTTGATAGAAGGAGGTTTCAAAACTTGTTCTAATTTTTGGGTTTTTATATAGGCACCTGCAGTGACTTCCTTACAGAAAGGGGTATATTCAAAAAAATTCTATATGTGACAAGTTTAAGGATGCTAGGAAGGATTTTCCTACTCTCGGTTGTCAAAATTAGAATGCCCCATGGTGCGTGAGCTTCACGCAGGCAGAGCAAGGTGAACGAAGAGCAGATTTAGCCTTTACAAGGGCAGGTAGCCCAGATTAATGGGTACTGAGGATTTCACAATGAAGGATGTGCGAAGAAAGTTGAACTATGAGGGTGTGTGAAATCCATCATTCTCTCTACATCCCAACAACCACAAGTTTGGGAGGACCATATCTATGTAGGATAATCACTTTGTCAGCCAAAATTACACGATAGATAAGCCAGGGTGGGACTACGAAATGGTGGAGGGCCCCTCGGGTTTGAACGATGGAGGGCTGACCAAGGTTCGATCAATGGTCCTGGATAATTTCACTACCAGAAGGTGCATGACGGTTAAGGGAATGAGATGGTGTGAAATATCGTAAGGACCCACACCTTCGATGACATATATTTGGTGGGATAATAAACTAGCGGTCCTAATCCGTTGCACAAGCGAAACATGCATGAATGTTAGCAAGTAAACAGATCACAAAATGGAGTAGGGACCACATAGGAGAGCGGTGGAGAACACTCATGGAGGAAATATATGGCCATGATTGATTTTCTCCATCTAAAGGTGCTGGTGGAAATAAGGAGGAAAAGGACTGCAAAATAAAAATCAATGCAGGTAAGATTGACGACTAGGTCACGTCCGGGGATCTCGAATACTGCCACCTAATGTGCATAATAATGAGGGACTTCATAAGTGATTAGGCGGTGGAGGATAGGTATGTCCTTTACACATCATACGATGAGGAAGGATGGGGAATTGAGAATCAATATGTGCCATGTTAGCATGACGAGGAATCGATGAGGTGACAAATGTCAAATTCACACATCATGAGAGGTCCTAGGGCTGATTATAGGTGAGGCAGAGGGTCACTTCGACCAATAATATCAGGAGGACACAATGAAAAGGTGTGGCATAGTTGGAATTTTTGCATGAGGGAATTGGATCAAGATCCCATGTGATCATCCATGTTGTCATCATGCCACTGCATGATGGTGCATGTCAATATTTGACAGGCACATCGTTGAACTTAATTGTGTAGCTTGATATAATTCCACAGTTGGAGTTGTTCGAATATATAGAGAGAATGAATGCTGATGAAGAATGGGATGGATAGTATTTATCTGCTAAGGGTCTTTGGGATCCTAACAAGGGACTTGTTACAACTTTTGTGCTTGGGAGACCTATTATATGATGTGTTCTTTTGGTCAATAGAAACTATTTGGAAACCCAACCTCTTCTAGGTCTTCATGCATTAACAACTCCAGCCATCGAGGTAAAGATTTTCACCGCACTATAAATTTTTCCTATTGTTTTTAAAGACCACCTTGTCCTAATAAATTTCAACACCAATGCGGGAACAATTCCTAGAGTTCCCAATCCTAAGAGAATTCCATCAAACCTCTAGACGATGCTAAAGTCTCCATTACTGGGAAACATAGTATCTATTTCTAGATATGGTCGTTCTGAAAGAATGCTCAGACAGGGGGAGAAAGGGTGGATGATATTTTTCATCATTGTCCTTGATAAAAATTTCTTACTCCAATGAAGGTGATGACAAATCCAAGAAGGTGATGCTTTGGCATAGCCAGTAGGAAGGGTTTCCGTCCCAATGGTAGAAGCAGAAAAGAATGTTAAGCCCATCAAGGATTTAGTGCTGACGATAAATGGGGTTATCATCCCCATGTATGTGTGAATTACAATTTTACCAGGTTATATATCCACCGGATATAAATCCAACACAAAAGGAGAATAAACCTTCATGCTAGCTGTGAACACATGAAGAACATGAACTCAAACACATAATGAACAAAAAATTCAAAAGAAAAAGGAGAAACGAGACGAGCTAAGTTAGTAGAAACCTGTAAAAGGTGCTCTGAACCATCATTGTCATGCCAAGAGATCCTGCATCCTAGATGATGCATTGTTATTTTTGATCCAACATGGTTGTCATGCTCTCTTTCCCTTTGTAAGTGTAAATCATGGCGAATCTTCCAGTTCAGGAAGTTTTTTAGGATTAGTTATGATGATTTGGGATTTGATCCCCAAATTTTGTAACAGAATTTAAGGCTCTATTTCGAGGATTGTATGGGGGGGGGCTTATATTAGAAATACAAAATCCTTAGAGGAGAATAGGGGTTGGATTGACTTTCATATTTTTTAGGCCTCAGCACTGGAATTGTATCTTTGCAAACATTTTTGGGAGTAGTAATGAAAATGATTATCTATGGTTATGAGATTCATCACGGTGTCTATATTTATTTTGTGTTCTCTATTTATGTCATTTTCCATATGTGTTGATTTCTGTCGAATGCTTTCTAGTTGTACAAAAATAATTTGTTTCATTAAGCGCTCTTTTCGTTAGATGTAGCATCTTTTATGTGTTTGTAATGTCTATTGTGGAATTCATCCCGGTTATATGCTCCATATATTCCATTTCCCTTACTATGTTATTCCGCTAAAGGTGTTGCAAGGGATTCATCCATCGATAGGTGCCCCTTGTTGTACTAGGATTTCCTCTTTTTCTCCTACCATCACTGAAAAATATTTGGCTGAATTATGCACATACTTTGCCTGATGATACAAAGAGAAATCATGATTCATCATATGTTGTAATGTCCTTGAATGGTTTGGACACTCCAACACCCAATGGTTTTATTATTTGTTTGTATTTCAATATTTTAATTCATGAAAAACTCTGTTACTAGCAGAAATCTAGTATTCTTCATGCTTGTTTAAATCCATATGTATATGTGATACAAAATTGTGACATGAGAGAGCCCTCTTTAACTGCATTGGCTAGAATGAAGTCTAAATGTTGGTTTGAAATGGTTACCCCTGTGACTTCCTATCGCAACCATAGGAAAATTACAGGGTGCTAACAGAAGGTATAGTCCCGGGGAAAAAATCCAAAGGTCGGAACTTCTCAAACAACACAAACTTTCTGTAGCACCATTCTCATATGCTTCATGAACCTGAGAGAGGAGAGGTTAGATCCCAAAAGAGGGTCTCTTAGTGTTTAGTTTAACGAATCCATTGAAACTTAACTCGGTATCATTCATGTTAAGAGAGTTTGAATGAAGACGAAAGAACACCGCAAAGGGTCATTTTTCGTATGATTTAGTCTCTAGGGCCCGAAAAAGTATAAAATAATGGCCAAGAGAACTCTTCCAGACATGATTGGCTAGAGCATTCACTTTTCGTAACTAGTCAATGAAAACCAGAAAAGGGGTAAGCTACTATCGGAAATAAGACTCTTCAAGTACTTTTACGAGTGTGAAGAAGACAAGTTCACTCGACAATTAAGGAGTTCAAAAAGAGCTTAAAGAAGACTCCATTTGGGTTATTTTTTCATAATACAATTTTAACGAGTCTGAAAAACAGTAAAAGCACACTCGATACCTCTTCACTGAGTTTTTAATGAGCATGCCGAAGGTATAAAAGGTGCTCAAAACCTTTTTCATGTTTGAAACTAGAGCACGAAAAAGAAATAAAGTAAGCTCAAACTAGTTTTCATGTTTTAACCAGAGCATGAAAAATGAAAAGTAAGCTCAACACCATCTTACTATTTTTAATGAGCTCAAAGATCAGTTGAAAGAATGCTTAGGGTATCTGCTTCATTTTTTAAACGAGATTGACACAGAATAAGAACTATGATCCAAGGGTTGTTTCATGGTTTGACGAGGCAAAAACTAAAAGAAAGTATGCTCAAAATGACTCCTATTGAAGGGTATTTTCCTCAAGATACGCCAAGGCATGGGCCTTATGTGGTCAAGGAAGTATTAGAGAAAGGTTCTTACGAGTTAGTTGATTATGAGGGGGTAGCCTTGGAAAATCCTAGAAATGGGATCTATCTCAAAATATACTATGCGTAATTCTCAACCGAGGCTGATACTTTGTATATTATTGTACAGTTTCATAGTTTAGTTTTGGATCTCTTGTGGTGATCAAGTTTGTTGATTTGATTCCATTTATTGTGGAAGATGTCGACATAGTCTTTGGTATATATAGGATATGCTGACAGTGCCAACTTCCACACTCAAAACTCATCTTCAGATGCTTGGGTGATTTATACTCCTACGGGTCAAGTTTTGTCTTTGGGAGGTGTATGTCTCTATCCTTCATCGAACAATATTGCTGAATATAGTGTCATGATTGAGTTATTACACGATTCCATATCTCATGGAATTCAGACTCTTGAGGTATGTCTTGACTTGCAGTTAGTGGTCTTACAGTTAAATGGTGTGTATCATATTCAAGATCTGACTTTATTATGAAGATTCTTGAGAGTAAGGTTGTTATAACGATAATTTGAGAACATTACATACATTCACATTACAATAAATTACAATCACGTTGTTGATTCATACGCAAATTACATACTAGATTGGAATTTGATACATAGACATTGAAGCATTCACATCCCATTTACACATGTAAATATAAATAAATGATAATCATAAGTACTTTTCATTCAATATATAGTCCAAAAAGTGGTGTCATAATACATAATGTCATGATACAAAAGTGGGGCTTTCGAGCCACCAAAATATACTACACGATCAAATACAACAAAAGGTACATCTAGGTGTCTAAGCCTGTGGAGAAGGGTGCTAATCATGATAAAACATGACATTTCTAGCTAGCCTTCTGAATAAATGAACCCATGCCCGTGGTACACACACCACTTGTCACTGCATAGCCTTAGGAAAGTCCTCAACTTGTGCCATGGGCACTCTGTGTGTCAGTTGAACAAAGTTTGTATGGATGTTTTGGAGTGTGCGCTCCACATCCACACCTATGATATCATCACCTTTCCTCGGTGATGTTGAGGGAATATGTCTATCCATATAAGTCCAACATCTTCTTATACATGACTAGTATCAATATATTTAATCACACAAAAAAATGTCTTTTTGATTTCATTGTATCAAAAAACACAAAAAAAATTAAATAATTCAAAAAAAAGTAGAGTCGGGATTGTTACCTATGTCACCATATGTGGATCCCAGTAGAATAGGTAAACTAGGATCGCCATGAAAGTCTATCCCTTCATAAGGATATTCGTCTATAGCTATGATCATCCTGCGCCACCAGAGGAAAAAGGCTGCTAGGTAGGGTTGTTAGATTTTTATCATTCAGGCTAACATTATGATATTAGGATCTTTAGCTAAGAGAATAACATGCACAACAATAAAAAACAAGAGACAAGAGACACAAAGAATTTTCCTCAGGGAAACCATAAAGGAGAAAACCCTACAACTTCCTTAGAGATATAATGAGCACCAATGGCAGCAGTAAAACCCAAAAATAGAAAAGATGTTCTTCACAGCTTGTTCTCTCTCTCACACTGAGAGAGCTTCTCCTCTCTCACTCATGCGCCCTAATGAGTGTGTGTGTGTGTGTTATAAATAGAGAGTCTCACTCTCTATTTATATTCTTTCGTTCAATTGAAACCCACTACAACATGTCGACCTCACTTAACAATTACTTACTAGAGCTGACATCTCTAGGAGTGTCTAATAACCCTAGTGCCCCACAACTTGTGGGGAATTTGCCTCCTCTGACCAACAAGGAGGGTTATCCTTAACACAATGGTGGGGACTATTGCCCCAAATTACAATGACTCACCTAGGGTGGAATTCTCTAGGATAGTCTAATAACCCTAGGGCCCCACAACCAAGGGGACTTTAACCCTTGACCAATAGGACAATTACCCACAATGACTTGACAAGACTTGTTTACATTATAGAAACTTCTTGGAATAAACATTGGGGTATGACATGACTCAAATACATTACAGACACGTCCTGGAATAAACATCAGGGGTACAATACATAAGATATATAGATGAATACATTCCGAAGTTACAATTACATCAACACTCCCTCTTAACTAGGAAGGTATTCTCTCGACGCAATTTATTAGCACAAGTATTCTTCTCTGTATTATTTGAATCATCATTGATTTCTCGTCATATTCAAGTCATCTTCATCTTCAAGACATCTTCATCTAGATCTACATCATCACTCGATCTGGATCATCATCACTGCTAGATCATCATCAAGTCTGGATCATCGCTTGATTTGGATCGTCACTGCTGGATCATCATCAAGTCTGGATCATCACTTGATCTGGATCGTCACTACTGGATCATCATCAAGTCTAGATCATCACTTTATATGAATCATCACTTCTAGATCATCATCAAGTCTTGATCTGGATCGTCACTACTGGATCATCATCAAGTTTGGATCATCACTTGATCTAGATCGTCACTGCTGGATCATCACTTGATCTAGATCATCATCAAAGCTGGATCATCACTTAATCATCATCATCATTACTGCTTCTGCTATCTCTTCATTCTTCTCGTCACAGGAAGTTCTACAGAGCCTGCCATTTTTCATGCTGGTTGTAGGCCTACCCTTCATGTAGGTCTTTAGCACTTATATCTGAACCTAAGTCAGAATGGCCCAACCAACTCTTACATATGACCTCATCTTGTCAAAAATGCATGCCCAACACTCACATCTGACCTCATCTTGTCAGAAAGGTTTCTGACCAGGACTCACATTTAACCATGTGTAAACACATCGCACCAAAATGGCTCAACACTTACATTCGACCTCATCTTGCCAGAAAGGCTCTGCACTTACATGTGACCTCATCTTGTTAGAAAGGCACAGCACTCACATCTGACCATGTGTAAACACATTGCACCAGAATGGATTAACACTTACATTTGACCTCATCTTATCAGAAAGGATCTGCACTTACATTCGACCATGTGTAAACACATCTCATCAAAAGGGCTCTCAGTCCCAAACTGAGGATTACTAGTAACTAACCAGGTGCCTCCATTTTCCCAGAGAATGGAATCATCCCTTATATCTGATCAAGTTGGAACACATCCCTCAATCACATGAGAATGGCCATGAACTCACATCTGATCATGCAATACTACATCCCATAGTCATATCAAAATGGCCCTTAGTCCCAGATTGAGTATTCCCGGTAAGTGACTAGGTGCCTCCATTCAAAGAATGGAAATCAACACTTGTATCTGATCATGTAGGAACCAATCCTATATTCACATCAAAATGGTTCAGCACTCACATCTCACATGGAAGGAATCAAATCCTCTCACCATGATAGAATGGCTCAACCCTTACATCTGACCATGGAAGGAACCTAATCCTCTCACCATGTCAGAATGGCTCTAGGTCTCATCATTTCCCCTTGGAGGGAACCTCAATCTGGAGAACACCAAGCTTCTCCCTAAATTACTCAAACTTCACTTTGGCCATTTCTAGCATAGAATCACATTAGGGTTGATTACGTCCAAGGATAACCTACAATATTCGCTAGGACTGATTACATCTGAGGGCAACCTATAGGATCGTTTATGTCTGAGCAACCTACGAGCTTTGCCAGGATTTCTGCTCAGATAACCTATCTCATCAACTATGCTAGAAATCCATTTTTCGAGAGATCTCGATCTGGATCACTACTCCTCTCTGCATCATACAAGAAATACAAGTCAGATTAACCAAATCAAATAGTAGTTTTCAAAAGAAACATACTACCTCCCAAATAGCAAGTGGCAACATATTTTTCCTTAGCTGTACTCAGTGCCATGCAGGAATCCATCCTAATCTTCCTATCAGTGGCACTACCTGCCCAATTTGAATCAACATAATCCTCTAGGTTAATATTCTGATTCGCCTCATACTTGAGCCCATAATCAATTGTACCCCTCAGGTGCCTCAGAATATGCTTTGCATCAATCAAGTGAACATGTCTCCATGTGTTCGCAGCAAAACAAATATCTGGTCTCGTATTCGTCAGGTACATCAAGGAACAAATCATCTGACGATACATCATGGCATCAACCATATTTGATGAAGAAACACTTAATAGCTTTAGCTTTGATGCCATAGGTGTGGTCATGGCCTTGCAGTCCATCATCTTGAACCTCTTCAAGATCTCTACAGCATACTTCCCTTGTCGACAAATCCATGCCTAGAATGTAGTGCATTGACACATAATAGGAGCATCACTGGTCTTTTTCCTTCAACCTTGGAAAAAAGGTTGGAATCTGATTTACTCTCAGTAAAGCCTAGAGTCATCAGTAATCTATCTATCCTGTCATACCATGTCGAACCTCAGGATATTCTGTAGTCACTCCCTCTAAAGCAAAGCATCATTCTCCCTCTTTCTTTCGTACTCTACGCATTGAAACATTCTATACCAGAGTGACAAGTAGCTTCCTCTGCTACTAATATTCTACGTATCCATCTAGGATCATTGGATACCAAGATCCTCTATCTTGAACTTTTTCAAAAGTTCTTCTCGTACCCATACGAGAGCTTGTTATCCTCTATAGAATTTCATCATCAACCTTGTAGAAAAGGTTCAGGTCTTCATCAAGCTCCTCATGTATGTGTTATCCCATGGGTGTCTTCTGAGCTCGTACAAGGCCTTCTTTCATTTGCACACATGATTCTTCCTGTCATGTGTATTTCTAGTGGCTGCAAATGTCTCTTCGTATTCTATGCCTCGTGCTATGAATCTTTCCTTGTATCCCATGATGGAACTATGAACTGCAACCTCGACATCATTCTTCTTGAACTGGTCTTCCCTTTCTTCGTGTTTACTTCTTCATGGCTGGAAGGTTCTACATTAATGATTTCGTTGCATTCGTCATATTATTCTTCATCTTGAACTGTCGTCACTTGTTCTTCAAAACAAGTCTCATCCTTCTTTTCTTGTAGGCAAGCGAGATCTTTCCTACACGTCAAATGCATTAGTTTTATGGTTAGAAACATTTCATAAGGTATATTCATAATGAAAAATTCTTATGCATAACTATATGATCATGCAACTACTTTAGCCAATACAACTTCCATCCATATCTCACAGAAACTTTCTAGATGCCTTCCATCTCCACCAGGACAACATTGAGATTGTGCACTAATCCAATATGTCAGCAAAGAGGTTTCATTCTAGATAAGTAGCAATGGAGAGTTGTATAGCACCATGAGCTACTTACCAATTACATGCATATTAGTAGTATATTGTCATTAATGCAAACATTCTATCATGCATAATACATAAACTGAAAATGCATAATCAAAACAATATCATGAAATGACAATTGAATACTTATCTTTATTTGTTTCATGATTAGACTCCTTCTTGATCCTTCTACTTCATCATCTTCTTCATTCATGACTTCCTCATTTCTTATCCCAATGATCAAGATGGATAAGAGGTTCTTGAAGAATTGAGTCCTTCATATTCCCCATCGCTTGAGGGATCTTCTTTCGATGGTGAGAGCTTGATCTTCAGTTGCTCCCATATTCTCTTCTCTTATTATGAGTCGAGCTTATTCTTCTTCTTAGATTCTGCTGAAAGTAATCACTTCCTTCTGCCACACATTCCTCGCATGAATGATTCCTATGATCCTGGGAGGCCATTCAAGGTGGCTATCACAACTTCTGCATTCTCCACTTCTTCTTCTACTGCTTCAAGTTGTTCTTTGATTTGAGAGACCCTTGCAAAGTATGACTGTATGGTCTCTGCATTCTGGATCTTCACATTCTTCAATTGGTTTCTTAAAGCCATCTTCTGATTTATGTTCTTCTCTTCAAATAGCTTGGTTAAGGAATCAAACATCTTCGGTGTCTTTAGGGAAGACACTTGTGGTACAAGTTGATCCATGATTGAATCAACAATGATCTTCTTGGCCTTGACCAAGTTTTTCTTATGTAAGTCTTTTAGCCTCATCTCCATCTAGAACTGGAACCTCTCTACTTATGTAGGTGTCCAATTCATTTTCTTCAAAGGGATCATATAATTCCATGCTTGGAAGTTGTCAACTTCATCAATCTTATAATCAAGATGATGTGATAGATCACTTTGAAATGAGAACCTAAAATTAAAATATCAAAAGATTAGATCTTACCAATTTGAGGTGTCTGTCCTGGTTCTGGAGCTGGCTGATCTAGGGTTTGTCAGAGAAACCCTAATTTTTAAAACTTGGAATATTTCATATCTGAATGGATAGAAAGATAGATATCTTCAAGGTGAGCTATCCAATGTACTCCTTTTCTGAAAATAGTGGAGGGAAGCTCCCAAAATAGGAAGCCCTAGTTTTCCAATTTCTTCTGCATAAATTCCTATTACTGTTTCTGTGGTATCTCCGAAATTACTGCTCCTTTGTGTATGAACTTCACACTGAGGTATCCTCACATGTCCCTGTTCCAAAACCATAGGTTTATGTTATATTTTTATCATTCAAGCTACCATTATGATATTAGGATCTTTAATTGAGAGAATAACATGGACATCAATAAAACACAAGCACAACACGAGAGACAAGAGACACAAAGAATTTTCCTCAAGGAAACCATAAAGAATAAAACCCTGCAACTTCCTCAGAGATAGAATCAGCACCAAAGGTAAAACTGGAAAATAGTAAGATGATCTCCCAACAGTAGCAGTCTCTCTCTCACACACTGAGAGAGCTTCTCCTCTCTCACTCATGCACCCCAATGAGTGAGTGTGTGTGTGTCCTAAATAGAGAGACTCACTCTATTTATATTCTTCCATTCACTTGGAACCCACTCCATCATGTCGGCATCACTTAACAATTACTTACTAGAGCCGACATCATTAGGAGTGTCTAATAACCCTAGTGCCCCACAACTTGTGGGGACTTTTCGTCCTCCGACCAACAAGGAGGTTTATCCTTAACATAATGGTGGGAAATATTGACCTGACTTACAATGACTCACCTGGGGTTGACTTCACTAGGATAGTCTAATAACCCTAGGGCCCCAAAATTGTGGGGACTTTAACCCTTGACCAATAGGAGGGATACCCACAATGACTTGACATGAATTTCTCATTATAGAAACTTCCTAGAATAAACATCGGGGTATGACATGACTCAAGTACATTACAATACATCCTGGAATGAATATCGGGTTACGATAGATAAGAAATACAAGTGAATACATTCCAAAGTTACAATTGCATCAACACTCCCTCTTAACTAGGAAAGTATTCTCTCGGCACAATTTATCATCACAAGTCTTCTTCTCTGTATCATCTGGGTCATCACCAAGTCCTCATCATATTCAAGTCATCTTCATCTAGATCTGGATCATCACTCGATTGGGATCATCATCATTGGATCTAGATCATCACTCAATCTGGATCATCATCACTGGATCTAGACCATCACTGGATCTAGATCATCATCATTGGATCTGGATCATCACTGGATCTGGATCATCACTGGACATCGTCGTTGGATATGGATCATCACTCGATATGGATCATCACTAGATCTGGATCATCACTAGATCTGGATCATCACTTTTGGATCTAGATCCTCACTCAAAATGGATCAGTACCACAGGTTCTATTTCATGATTCTTCTCATCACAGGAAGTTCTACAGTGCCAGCCATTTTTCATGATGGTTGTAGGCCTAGCCTCCATGTAGGTCTTCTTCAGTGCTTATATCTGACACCAAGTTAGAATGGCTCACCCAACACTTACATCTAACCTACTCGTCAGAAAGGCACACCTAGCACTCACATCTTATCATGTAGGAACCAATCCTATAATCATATCAGAAAGGCCTAGCACTCACATTCACTAGCATGATAGGACACAACTACTATCATCTATGAAAAGGATCAGCACTTACAACCACTAGCATGGTAGGACACACCTACTACCATCTATGGAAAGGCATAGCACTCACATCCAAGAGCATGGTAGGACACACCTACTACCATCTATGGAAAGGCTCAGCACTTACAATCACTAGCATGGTAGGACACACCTACTACCATCTGTGAAAAGGCACAACACTTACAATCACCAACATGGTAGGACACACCTACTACCATCTATGAAAAGGCACAGCACTCACATCCACTAGCATGATAGGACACACCTACTATCATCTATGGAAAGGCTTTGCACTTACATCCATCCACGTGGGAACACATCCTACAATAATGATGGAAGGGCTCTGCACTTACATCCACCAATGCGGGAACACATCCTACAATAATGATGGAAGGGCTTGGACTCATATCTGATCTTGTAGGAACCAATCCTACAGTCATATCAGAATGGCCCCCAGTCCTATACTGAGCTACCTAGTAACTGACCAGGTGCCTCCATTCTCCTAGAGAATGGCAATTTCCCTTAGGACCGACCTGCTCGTTGGAATGGCCAACACCCACTTCTGACATGGAAGGAACTTAATCCTTTATCCATGACATAATGGCTCAGCCCTTACATCTGATCAAGTGGGAACACATCCCTCTATCACATCAGAATGGACATGCACTCATATCTGATCATATGAGAACACATCTCACAGTCATATCAGAATGGCCCTCAGCCTTAGACTAAGTTTTCCTGGTAACTGACCAAGCACCTCCATTCCAAGAATGGCAATTTCCCTTACATATGTCCTACTCGATAGAATGGATAGCACTCATATCTAGCATGGAAGGAACCAATCCTCTCACCATGACAGAAAGGCTCAACCCTTACATCTGACCATGTAAGGAACCAATCCTCTCACCATGTCAGAATGGCTATGGATCTCAACACTCATATCTGACATGGAAGGAACCAATCCTCTCACCATGACATAATGGCTCAGCCCTTACATATGACCTGCTCATCAGAATGGCTATGGGACTCATCACTTTCCCTCAAAGGAAACCTATATCTAGAGAACAACAAGATTCTCCTTGAAGTAACACCAAGCTTCTCCTTGAAGTACTCGAACTTCACTCTAGCCAATGGAATCATCAACACATCAGCTATCTGTTCCTCTATCACAACATACTGGAGCTTCACTCCTCCCCTCTATACCATATCCCTGATATAGTGATACTTGATCTTGATATGCTTTGACTTGTCATGGAACACTGGATTCTCTGACAACTTCACGCAACTCTTGTTGTCACAATGTATACAAGTAGCATCCATCTGGAGATCAAATAAATCAGACAGTAGCCTCCGTAGCCATATTACCTCACAACTAGCTGAACAAGCTATGACATACTCTGCTTCAACTATACTCAGTGCCACACAATATTTCTTCCTGCTAAACTAGGAGATCACACCTGATCCCATACTGAAGCAACACCCTAAAGTGCTCTTCCTATCGATGGCACTGCCTGCCCAATCTGAATCAACATAACCCTCCAGGTTAATCTTCTGATTTGCGTCGTACTTGAGCCCATAATCAACTGTACCCTTCAGGTACCTCACTGCATGATTTGCAACCATCAGGTGAACATGTCTCAGTTTGTTCACAGCAAAGCAATTATCTGGTCTCGTATCTGTCAGGTACATCAAGGAACAAATCATCTGACGATACATTGTGGCATCAACCATCTCTGATGAAGCAACACTCAATAGCTTCAGCTTCGATGCCATAGGTGTGATGATGCAGTCCATCATCCTAAACTTCTTCAGGATCTCTACTGCATGCTTCCTTTGTCCACACCTCCATGCCTAGAAAATAGTGCATCGACACATAACAAGAGCATCACTGGTCTTCCGCCTTCAACCTTGAAGCAAAGGTTGGAATCCACTTTACTCTCAGTAAAGCATAGAGTCATCAGTAATCTATCCATCCTATCGTACCATGATGAACCTTAGATTTTTTGTAGTCACTTCCTCTGAAGTGAAGCATCATACTCCCTCTGTCTTTTGTACTCTATGTACTGAAACATTCTATACCGGAGTGACAAGTAGCTTCCTATGCTACAAGTATTCTATGTATCCATCTAGTGTATAGAATTTCATCTTCAACCTTGTAGCAAAGGTTAATATCTTCATCAATCTCATCATGTATGTGTTTCAATTCTTACTGGCTACAAATGTCTCTTCTTAGTCTATGCCTTCTTTTCATGAGAAGCCTAGTGCTACAAATCTTGATTTGTATCCCATGATGTTTCCATCTACTACATTATGGAACTACAAACTTCTCTTCAGGTCTCGATACTGCATCCTAGACATCATTCTTCTTGAACTGGTCTTCTTGGTTACTTCTTCATAGTTGGAAGGTTCTGCATCAATGATGTCGCTGCATTCGTCATATTATTCTTCATCTTGAACTGTCGTTACTTGTTCTTCGGAACAAGTTTCATCCTTCTTTGCTTGGAGGTGATTATGTATGCGATCTTTCCTACAAGTTAAATGCATTTCTATGGTTAGAAACATTTCATAAGGAATATTCATACTGGAAAATTCTTATGCATAAATATATGATCCTGCAACTATTTTAGCCAATACAACATTCATCCATATCTCATGGAAACTTTTCCAGATTCCTTCCATCTCTACCAGGACAACATTGAGATTGTGCACTAATCCAATATGTCAGCAAAGAGGTTTCATTCTAGATAAGTAGCAATGGAGAGTTGTATAGCACCATGAGATACTTACCCATCACATGCATATTAGTAGTATACTGTCGTTAATGCAAACGTTCTATCATGCATAATACATCAACTGAATATAAACAAATGCATAACAAAAACAATATCATGAAATGACAATTGAATACTTATCTTTGTTTGTTTCGTGGGTAGACTCCTTTTTTATCCTTTCGCTTCATCACCTTCTTCATTCATGACTTCATCATTTCTTATCCAACCTCTCAAGTTGGATACGAGGTTCTTCAAGAATCGAGTCCTTCATAATCCTCATCGCTTGAGGGATCTTTTTTCGATGGTGAGAGCTTGTTCTTCAATTACTCCCATCTTCTCTTCTCTTCTCTTCTTATGACTCAAGCTTCTTCTTCTTCTTCCCAGAGTCTGCTGAAAGTAATCACTTCCTTCTGGCACACATTCCTCGAATGAATGAATCCCATAATCCTGGGAGGCCATTCAAGGTGGAAATCACCACAACTGCATTCTTCACTTCTTCTTTTACCACTACAAGTTGTTCTTTGATTTGAGAGACCCTTGTAAAGTATGACTGCATGGTCTCTGCAGTCTGGATCTTCACATTCTTCAACTGGTTTCTTAAGGTCATATTTTGATTTCTGTTCTTCCCTTAAAATAGCTTGGTCAAGGAATCAAACATCTTTGGTGTCTTTAAGGAAGACACTTGTAGTACAAGTTGATTCATGATTGAATCAACAATGATCTTCTTAGCCTTGACCAATTTCTTCTTGTGTAAGGCTTCTAGCCTCATCTCCCTCTAGAACTGGAACCTCTATACTCATGTAGGTGTCCAATCCATTTTCTTCAGAGAGATCATATACTTCCAGGCTGTGAATTTTTCAACTTCCCCAATCTTGTCATCAATTTGATGTCATAGATCACTTTGAAATGAGAACCTCAAATGAAAATAGCGAAAGATTAGATCTTACCGTTTTGAGGTGTCTGTCCTAGTTCCGAAGTTGGATGATCTAGGGTTTGTCACAGAAACCCTAATTTTCAAAACTTGGAATATTCTATATTTGATTGGATATAAATATATATCTCTTCAAATGGAGCTTTCCAATGTACTCCTTTTCTGAAAATAGTAGAGGGAAGCTCCCGTAACATGAAGCCCTAGTTTTCCAATTTCTTCTACAGAAGTGCCTGTTATTATTTCTGCGGTATATCTAAAATTATTACTCCTCTATATCTGAAATTTCATAGTGACATATACTCACATGTCCCTGTTCCAACACCATAGGTTTCATCAGAATTGGTTTCACCAATTGGTACGTATGGTCCTTTTCCCAAGGTGACCTGTTACAGGACTGTTCAGAACAGCGAAGTTGTATGGACTTCCACATGTTATTGGTTCATTTTATGAGTCTGAATCTTGGAACAAAGAAATTAAGGTCCGTTCCATTTCTAGAAAAACTTCAGAAATTACATTTGGACCTTTGTATCCCAAGATATAGCAATTATCCCCAGGTGTCCTGTTTAGGGATGAATTCTGGAAGAGGTTGGAACTCTAACTTGGAAGGATCATATATCCCAGAATATAGCGAATTTGAGGCTGAATTTTGGACACAATGTAAATTAAGATTTTATCTTCCGTCTTTAAAATTTTCAGCTACTGAAACTTTTGAAATTTTAGGATATATCGAATGTACCAAAAATTAGCATGTTTTGGTATTTAGGGTTTTTCTAGCTCGGGGTCAAACTACGGTTTGATTTTCTCAGAGTTTCACCCAACCAAAAAACTTGATCCAAGACTCTAAAATTCGGTTTTGATGAGGAAATAAATCCTATTTTGGGCTCACTCAAAAATTCCTCTTCTGTAGAAAGCCCTAATTTCCACACCGAAAACTGAAAATGCTCGGAATCAAATTCCGCTTCGACACAAAGATGCGCCCTTCAATGGAGAGTCAGCCTAGCATACTTTTGCTGATGGATTATGGAGAGAGACCAAAAAGTCAAGAAGCCATAGCTTATATAGTTTCACAATGTCTTCTTCTTAGCTTAGCTCTGATTCCATGTTATACTTTTATCATTCAAGCTACCATTATGATCTTAGGATCTTTAACTGAGAGAATAACATGCACAGCAATAAAACACAAGCACAACACAAGAGACAAGAGACACAATGAATTTTCCTCAGGGAAACCATAAAGGAGAAAACCCTACAACTTCCTCAGAGATAAAATTAGCACCAAAGGTAAAACTAGAAAATAGTAAGATGATCTCCCAACAACAACGGTCTCTCTCTCTCTCACTAAGAGAGCTTCTCCTCTCTCACTCATGCACCCCAATGAGTGAGTGTGTGTGTCCTAAATAGAGAGACTCACTATCTATTTATATTATTCCATTCACCTGGAACCCACTCCATCATGTCAGCCTCACTTAACAATTACTTACTAGAGCTGACATCTCTAGGAGTATCTAATAACCCTAGTGCCCCACATCTTGTCGGGACTTTGCCTCCTTCGACCAACAAGGAGGTTTATCCTTAACACAATGGCGGGTACTATTTCCCTAAATTACAATGAATCACCTAGGGTTGAATTCATTAGGATAGTCTAATAACCCTAGGGCCCCACAACTATGGGGACTTTAACCCTTGACCAATAGGAGGGTTACCCATGATGACTTGACATGACTTTCTCATTATAGAAACTTCCTGGAATAAACATCAGGGTATGACATGACTCAAGTACATTACAATACATCCTAGAATGAACATCAGGTTACAATATATAATAAATACAAATCCCCAAGGGTTAGCTCAATTGGTAAGACGTGCGCACACTCTCTCGGTTCGGGGAGAGGTCACGGGTTCGAGCCTTGAGTCCTTTGGGGTTAGGCCTTCTGCGAGGATGGCCGGTGGTTTACCACCTCTACCATCCACTAATGTGGGGAAGTATTGTTGGGTTTCCCGTGGATCTTTCCATCTGAAAAAAAAATATAATAAATACAAGTGAATACATTCCAAAGTTACAATTACATCAACAGTTTCATTAGAATTAGTTTCACCAATTGGGATTTATGATAATTTTACCAAGGTGACCTATTACAAGACTGTTCAGAACAGCTAAGTTGTATGGACTGCCACATGTCACTATTTCATCTTCTAGGTCTAACACTCGGACCACAAAAATTAAAGTCCATTCCCTTTCTGGAACATCTTCAGAAATTTCATTTGGACATTTTTATCCCAAGATATATCAATTCTCCCTAGGTGTCCTGTTTAGGGATGAATCCTAGAAGAGGCTGGAACCCTAACTTGGAGGGATCATATCTCCCTGAATATAGTGAATCCAAGGCTGAATTTTGGAAAAAGTGTACATTAGAATTTTATATTTGATCGCTGAAATTTTCAGCTCTTGATCATTTTCCAATCCCGAGATATAGTGAATGTACCAAAACTTATCGGTTTTAGTATTGAGGTTTTTTCTAGCTCGGGGTCAAACTAGGGTTTGACTTTCCTGGAGTTTCACCCAACCAAAAATATTGAACCAAGTCTCTAAACTTCAATTTTTATGAGGATAGAAATCCTATTTTGGGCTCACTCAAAAATTCCTCTTCTGTAGAAAGCCCTAATTTCCCGCACCGAAAACTGAAAATGCTCGAAATTGAATTCCCCTTAAACAGAAAGATGCGCCCTTCAATGGAGAGTCAACCTAACATACTTTTGCTGATGGATTGTGGAGAGAGACCCAAAAAGTAAGCATTCATAGCTTCTATAGTTGCACAATGTCTTATTCTCAGGTTAGCTCTGATACCATGTTAGATTTTTATCATTCAAGATAGCATTATGATCTTAGGATCTTTAACTAAGAGAATAACATTTCAGTTTAAAGTTTATTATCAATTGTCTAGTTTATTATTCTACCTTAGTTTAGTTACTTTAATAAAATCATTTTTAGGAGTTTGAATCAGTTTTTCATTTTGAAATATATTTTGATATTTTGTTTGTTAAAATATTTACACGACACTCTCTACCTTCGCATATATTTTGTGTCAACTCTAAGCTTACGAACTCCAGTTGATAACTAAAGAATAGGTGGATTAATCTAAACATTATAACACCCAACAATTTTGGTGTCATTGTTAGAGAGTTGTTCTGTAAGGTATAGTAGAATTCTTTATTAAGTTTAGTAATAGGTTGGTAGCGGGGGAGTAGTAAGACGAGAGGTAAGAACCTATGCATCTGTTATAACAGGCACCCCCAAATCTAGCAACATTAGTAGCATAGGTTTTCTTTAGTTTAAAAGTATTTTATGAGTATAATTAGAGATCCTTAGGGTATATTTGTCAAGACTGAAAAATTTATTGAAGTCTCTACTAACTACCATAGGGGACGTAATTCCCCAACTACTAACTCACCAAAAAGGTATTGAAAGACACCTATAGGAAGTAGTTCTACCCTGAAACGTAAGGAGTCCCTCTTAGAAGATATTATTTGAGAAGCCATGGAAGGAGAAGGAACCTTGGAAGAAGGTCCTAAGGACCTCATTCCTGAGGAAGTTCAAGAGGATTAGCCATTAGAAACCTTTATCCCTCCACTAGTTTCGAATCCATCTAACACAACATTTTCACTAGTAGAAGATCTGAATTTTGTTGACTTTGTTGATCCTGCTCAAGTAAAATCTCTCTTTGGAACCTTAGTAGATCCATTTATCTTTCAAATTGAAACTTCTATCGTAGAACCTACTATCCCTCTAGGATTCAATAAAAACACGGTTGATCAGAGGAAGATCTCTCCCGAAAAGGAACGTTGGGACACCCCATTATCACCTCAAAAGGAGCCTCCTAAATATATTTAAGTTAAGAATCTAGATTATATGGAGAGACGAGGAGAAAACAAAGATCATGATGAAGTTACAAATGAAGAAGGGGAAGGGGAAAATTGAACTGAGGCTACTTTTGGGTTCACTATCTTAGATACAATGCAGGATGTAACTATGAAAAACTTCCCTCCTTCCTCCTTACCTACTTTCTATGGAAAAAGTAATGAGGACACAAACACATTCCTGTTCAAGTTCGATATCCTTTGTAGGAGTTACAATTATCTATGAGATGCTCACAAACTAAAACTCTTTCCCACTAGACTAAAGGATTCCGCCTTGAGATGGTTCATGGGATTGGGAGAACCTACTATCAAGACTTGGGATGATATGAAAACCTCATTCATCTGAAAATGTCAAGAATACTATAAACCTAAGGACTCTCGACATGATATATTCAAGATACAACAACTTGAAGACGAGAGCCTAGAGGATTATCTTGAGAGGTTCATTTATACATTACATAAGTCTAAATATAATGATCTCCGAGAAGATGCAGTACGTACACTTTTTCTAAAGGGGATCTCCAAGGACTTGTTAGAAATTCTTAATCTCATGGTTGCTGGCGATATTTCTCATAAAAATTTTGCACATATCGGTGAGATTGTGTAAAAATTATTCTAGGAGTAGGGGGAAAGTTACGAAAAATTTTCAAGAGCCTTTTAGTATAAATATAAGAGGAAATGTTCCGAGTTTAGGCGGAGTTACAAGAGTAGAGATACAAAACCTGTTGGATAATTTTAAGACTAATATATTAGGAGCAATGGTTTCTCAACTAGATGATTTAAAAACCAAGAAGAGCAGGATGAAGAATGAGCGACAATGAGTATATTTTGTCCAATATGTAGAACTAAACATACCCAAAGGGAATGTCCATTAAAAAACATCTCCGTATGTTACATCTGTACATAAGAGCATCCAACCGATAATTTACCATCCTTTCCTAGATAAAAATCCATCTATAATAGTGTGGATGTAGCTGAAACATCTAGGAGGCATCCTTAGCAACCTAGATACCAATCGGCATATCCAAACTTTCCACCACAACCTCCATTCTATTATCCTCTGTATCAACCACCTAAGCAATGGAACAATTCCAACTGGCAGAATTGGCCACCTCAGTATCCTCCTCCTCAATTTCCACAACAACAATATTGGTCATAAGGATGGAGAGAACAACCATATCCTTAGAAAAAACCTATCCCTGCACCTAATCATCCTTATCCTAAGAATCAAACAAAATTTCAGCAAATGTCGCCTAGATTTGTACCTCCAGTTCCTTTTATCACACAACAACCTCATCACTTTCAGAATGCAAATCCTCCTCGACCAACATTATTACCTGGATAGCTGATACCTAACCCTAATAATAAACCAAATCAAGCTCTTAACAACATTGAGTTTCAAACTGTTCCCTCATAATTTATTTTGACTGTACCTGTACATGAAAGTCAATTACAATCGGGAAGAGTTCTGAATAATAAAACCAAGTCACAAGTCATCATTTAGGAACCAAATGAAGAAGAAGAAGATTCAAGTGAACCCATGAATGATGCTATTTTGGAGGATGTGAACATTCTAAAGGTTCCAATACACACCCATCCTCCACAAGAAACTATAATGGAGCAAAGAATTCCTCCATTTCCAGAGAGACTAGTAATAGAAAAACCTGTAGTTCATCCAGAGTATAAAATTTTGAATGAATTGAAGAACATTTGTAATAAAATCCCTCTATTACAAGATATTAAAGATATACCCATCTATAGTAAGGAAATAAAGGAGATATGTATTAAATTCCTAGGAAAGAAGCAAACAGACCCTCTTACAATTCATGTTATAGGAGAAATGTCTGAATTTATAACAGGTCAGTCCTGGATTGCAAAATATACAAATCCATGAGCCCCAATAGTGACTATAATTATAAACACTACCGCCATAATCAATTTTGGATCCACTATTAACATGATGACCACCGCAGTTTTAGAAGCTTTACAGTTGGGACAATTTCTTCGACCTACTCCTTCCATCCTAGAACTAGCATATCACACTACGGTAAAACCCGCTGGAGTCCTGGATGACATTGTTGTATCAGTAGCTTCATGGAAATACCCTGTTGACTTTATGGTCATATAATCAAAGGATCCTTCTAAAGGACATCCTATTATCTTGGGAAGGCCATGGTTAGCTACCACAAATGATTTTATAGGGTGTAGGGATGGAGAGATGACTATTTCCAATGGTTTGTCCACATAAAGACTTATTTTATACCCCCCAACACAACCAATAACTGAAAATTCATGGTGTTTAAATTGTTCTTTTGGGGATGAATACTTTGATGATATCTCCCTTCCAAGTGATTTTTCTTTATCCCTTGAGGAACAAACCACTAAGAATGTATTAAACCAGTTTGTTTCTTCGACAATGTGTACATATTTCCCTTAGTCTTTTGCTCAATTCGATCGGATTTTTGGAGATGAGTTTCAAGAGAATATGGCTCACTCAATGTTTATAGAAATGCCTTCTGTCTTCATAATTAAAGAGCATACAGGACCATATACCTTGTGGGTTTGGCCCTGAAAAATTCTTACATATAAACATCGAATTAAGTGAAAAGCAACAAGCACAACTGCTTAAAGTTCTTAAGAAAAAATATGGAGAATTTGCATGGGAATACACCGATATGAAGGGTATACACCTTGGTACCTGTATTCACCATATTTATATGGATCCAACCATGTCACCTGTAAGGTAGCCACATAAGAGGATGAATCCTTCTCTAAAGGATATAGTAAAAGAAGAATTACAAAAACTCCTCACTACTAGTTTCATCTATCCTATTTTCGACATTAAATGGGTATCTCCTTTAGTAGTAGTTCCAAAGAAAGTCATAGGGAAATGGTGTATTTGTGTTGATTTTAGAGAGCTAAACAAAGGTACACTTAAAGAATACTTTATTTTACCCTTTATTGATCAAGTATTAGATACTCTGTCAGGTAAACAATATTTTTCTTTCTTGACAGGTATAGTGGTTACAACCATATTTTAATAGCACCGAAAGATAAAGACAAAACCACTTTTACATGCCCTTGGGGAACATATTCTTATCGAGTTTTTCCATCTGGCTTATGTAATGCACCTGCCACTTTCCAGTGAGCAGTCTTAGGAATCTTTTTTGATCTTATACATGACTTTGTGGAGGTATACATGGATGAATTTATGGTCTATGGTAATACTTTTCAAGAATCCCTTGACAATATTGAGAAGGTCTTGATCCAATTTCAAGAAATGAATTTATCTCTTAGTCACGAAAAATGTAAAATGTTACTGACAGAAGATATAGTTTTGGGAGACCATGTTTCTTCTCAAGGAATTAAGGTAGACCCTGCAAAGATTGAAGTAATTGTTGGCCTTCCCTCTCCCAAAAATGAGAAATAGGTAAGAAGCTTCCTTGGTCATGCAGGCTATTATTCCCTCTTTATTGAAAATTTCACTAAAATAGTTGCACCAATGTTTAAGTTACTTACAAAGGACTCAGAATTCCAGTGGACAAAATCTTGTGAAAATTCTTTTCAAATCTTAAAAGCTAAACTATCGGTGGCACCAATACTTAGGGGTCCTGATTGGTCCCTTCCTTTTCACATATCTACGGATGCCTCTGATACTACCATAGGAGGAGTCCTCGGCAAAAAAGAAGGACAAGTACCTTATGCCATCAATTTTATTAGGAAAAATATTACCCCCGTTGAATTAAGTTATACCATTACTGAAAAAGAATTTTTGGTAGTAGTTTATTCTATTAATAAATTTCATCATTATATTCAAAAATGTGTGTGGGAGGATGAAATGACAGACATCCTCCATGCATGCCATGATGGACCATGTGGAGGATATTTTTCTAATAAGAGGACGACATATAAAGTCTTACATTCTGGTTATTATTGGCCAAGCATTTTTAAGGATGCTGCCAAATATCTTAAAGGATGTGATAGTTACCAAAGAATGGGTATACCTATGTCATTTGATCAAATGCCTTTAAAAACCCAAGTTATGATTGAACCTTTTGAGAAATGGGCTCTTGATTTTGTAGGACCAATTTCTCCCATGTCTCGCAAAAAGAAATATATCCTAGTTTGTGTGGACTATGTTACCAAGTGGGTAGAAGCTAAAGCTTTATTTAGAGCCACAGAGAAATCGGTGGTATAATTTATATATGAAGAAATATTCACTTAGTTTGGTGTACCTAGAGAAATTATCACAAATCAAGGTACTCAGTTTACTTCTAAATTAATGAAAGAACTTACTATGAAATATGTCATCTGACAGTGCAAATATTCACCTTATCACCCTCAGGATAATGGTCAAATAGAATGAACTAATAAAGTATTAGAATATATTTTAACTAATACCATTCCCTTACATCATAAGGATTGGGAAGATAGACTCCCCGAGGATTTATGGGCCTATAAGATAACATGGAGAAACACTACCGGACATACCCCGTATGAATTAGTGTATGGAAAACAAGTCCTTTTACCTATTGAATTTCAAGTTAAAACTTTTTGTATGGCAGCACAATTAGGTATGAATTTGGATGAAGCATAGAAACAATGAATATTACAGATTAATGAGTTAGACGGAATTAGACAATATGCACTTCAAAGAATGATGTTAATACAGAATCAATGAAAAACATGGCATGATAAATTTATTAAGAAAAAGCAGTTTAATACTGGAGATTTGGCACTACTATTTGATTCACGGTTTAAAAATTTTAAAGGAAAATTAACTACCCATTGGATGGGTCCATACGAAGTAGTTACAGCTTTTGACAATGGATCAGTAAAAATTAAAACAATTGATGGCTCAGAATTTTCGTTTGTAGTAAATGGACATAGACTTAGGCTCTATCACCAACTGACATCTAAAAAGGATTTTATACAAAATGTTTTGTAGAAAAATGAAATGGAATTAGTTGAAGGGGAATCTATTCCTCCTCCTCCTGATCCTTGAAAAATATTTTGTGTTATTATCACTTGTATATATGTAAATTTGTGCTTGTTTCTTTGAATAAATAAGAGTCACTTCTAATAGGTTGTCTACACAAGACTCTTTTTATTTTATGTCTTTATGAATAAATTGAATCATCTAACAAGTGGTTTTGCAGTTTGATTACAAGTATATTATCTCTATGAGCAACTAATGGAATATTACTAGGACAAGGAAAGTATGCTAAATACTCATCAGGTATTTTAATCTTTCTGGGGTACTTTTGAAATTTGCAGCTTATACGGATACATTTTTTTATATCAATCCTTTGTATATCATACTTAACCAATTCTGTTATGATTCATATAGTTTTTGGTATTTTGATTCAGACATGTATATTTCTGATTTATTCTTTTAAACAGTTGCTCGATACGACCCACTTTCATTATCATATTTTTCACATCCTTATTTTTCACCTATGGCTTACTAAGTTCATCCTATACTTGTTATCAAAACTTGTCTCTTGAGTATTTTGGTGATAACTAGAAAGTAAGTGGAATTTTTATCTGTGGGGAACATAACTTTACTTTATAAAGAAGAAGGATTGTTAGGTTAAAGAACAACTTTCAGTTATTCTATTTTGACATGTTTTATGAGTCTAGCCATTATGAAATTACTTATAACTTTATTTTGAAAAATTTGAATTATGTGTTTAGTAGGATTTAACACACTCTAGTACCACTCGGCTTCCATATATTTAATATCATTATACAAGGAAAACCTGTGGGGGTACTGAACAAGCCTGCTGGCAGCGGGTCAATGATAAGTAAAAACCTTACAACAATAAGCTTGATAAATGCAAGTAAACCCATTAGGGTACTGAACAGGCTCACTGGAAGCCGGGATATGCTTGCATGGTACCAATATAAACCCGTCGGGGTACTGAACAAGCCTACTGGTAGTGGGGCAATATCTGGTAAATGAGATCTAGTTAATACACCACTATGCACATAGTTCATAAAATTGTGATAATATATGAAAAATTCTTCAAACAAATTATGTCATGGCCACTTGTTTATAATGTCATTTGAGAATGGCTCTAAGTTGACTTTTCCCTGGCCATATAATTCCGCATATACCTAAGATATCATTATCTTAGAAATGGGACCCGTAGCTGTAAATCTCACACACTTCGGGGTACACTTAAAAAATACTTGACGATGACAGGATATCTTTAAAATGAGGCATGGATGGCTAGTTTTTCCTATGGTATTCTTTTAATTATATTATTCTCGTTTACGTGGTCTTTCTAAGCACTATTTTATTTTCATGAATATACATCTCTTGATCATTTCCACTTACTAGTTAGTTTTTTAAAAACAAATTCACAACATCTTAGCATTCTTTCTATTTTTTTGGAACAATCAATTCTTCTCTCTATATGGAATGAGGACACGCCATATATTTTGTTTGGGGGAAGATGGATATGATTTGTAAAAAAATAGATTATTTTTATTTTCTAACAAATCTATTTATCTCTAACAGATGATAAGTATTTTTAGAAATGTAAACACTGGACTTTGGTTATAGCTTGAAGCATATTTTACAGCAAAATTCAATATGGTCTTACCATATGAAGAATCGAATGAAGGAAAATTAAATATCAAATAGCAATATGAGAAAAATGGTGATATTATAGCACTTATGATTAAATTTGCTAACTAAATTTTGTTTTTGGGAAAATAGTTTTTACTTCCATTTCGCTGTTAAGAATTTTATCTTCTTAGCCAATCATGCATGAAAATGATCAATCTTTTTGTTACTTAAAATGCAATTTAAGTTTTTGTGTTATATATTCAACCTGCCCAAAGTTTTACTTTGGACATGGTTGAATTAATTTTAAAACTTATAAATGATAAAATTATTTTGAACCTGAGAACTGTTAAATTAAGAATGTTGAAAATCCAATAAAGTCATTTTTAACTTTCATACAATGTGTGACATGAAAGATATGTTATTTTACATGTTAAAAGAGTGAAGTTTAAATTACTTTCTTTATTTGCCAAGTTGAAGGAAGTTGCTAGTTCGCCTTCTTCCTAAATTGTTTTTCTTTCTTTTTTCTATGTGGGACCTGGAATTTCTCCGATTTAGGGGAATGTTAATCCTAGATTTATTATCATTTTTTGCAGTTAAATTATTCACTTAAACACATATTTTATTATCTTTTGTATATTTTATGACACACAGATCATTATTCAACCTCAGGTATGAGTGTATTTAAGGTTTATATGAAATCTTTTTGTTTATCAATTTTTATGGTTTTATTAATTAAAAATAACATTATTAAAATGAATTTGATATATTAACTGATTTATATTATTGTCTGCATATTTTATAATCCTTTCGGGCTAAATTAATGAACAGAACGCATTCAATTTTCCTTTCGCATAGCATGTCCATCTCGATATCCAGCTCCTCATCCAGTCTGTTGCATGAAACTCGCTAGTGGTTTTCCTGATGTTGAGATGGGTTGTTGTAGATTGTAGTCCTGAAGCATGCCAACAAATAGACACTATGTTCTCCCTAGATCGGCACCCAACGTATCCAACTCACGGCCTAGCCTTCTATTCATCTCTCCATCCAGATCTCCCATTAGACTGCGTGCGGCTGAGAATTAAATTCGGGCATTTAAAACATGAAACAGCTACAAACAAACTATTATCCACACATCTAGGTGATGAAGTTGTGTTCTATATGTTTTCCATCCTGCATTATCCTTTTCTTACCACCACATCAACCATCCACACGTTGGATCGATACATTCAACCCACGCTCTAGACGATTCACCACTACGCTCTCCTCTACTTGCCATCAGTCACCTGTTGCGCTCAGGAAGGAACCAGTGTGCCACAACTGCAGATCATTCACACTGAAGATAAGCTTGTCCTCCACATCTAAAGACTATTCACACTGAAGAAGGAAGATTCCTACAAGTTGGCATGCAATATGTTATGTACCTTTAAGATCGACTAAATTTAGAGAGCAGTCGACCACTAAAGGGTTGACTTGCTTATCCCTGTAAATCATTATATATAGCAACCTCTATGAGAGAGCTCAATTATCTAGAAGAGTTAGGTTAGTCAAGACGAATCAGTTCATGTTTTGATCTGTTCTCAAGCATTGTATTTTTGTTCCACCATCTGAATAAAGAGATGTATGCATTGTTGTTGAAGATTGCGTTTGAGTAAAATTTATCTAGGCATCACCTCTGATTGCTAGGAGGGCCCCTCATCAACCAGAGGTTTCTTTTCTTGTTTATTTCTTTCATTTTTCCTATTGTGGCTAGTTTAATTCACACTCTATTTTATTTCTATAATGTAATTTGATTTCTGAATTAGGTAATTAGACTGCGCGCATAGTTTGTTTCCAGTCTTGCTTTCAGTCATTTCATTTTCAGTCTATTGTTGAGTTTATTTGCAAGTTAGATAAAATAGATTGTTATTTATCAATTTAAGTAAATTTAATTATGTCTATTTCATTTTTGTTCTAATTATCATTTTATGCAATTTACATTTCAGTTTACTAATATGCAATGGTTTCTTTATGCTTATGTTTATGAATTTGCTTAAGTTTATTTTCAATTTTGTTTTTTTTGTAAGTTCAGGTCTAATGAATTAAATAAAGATAAATGTACAGATAATGATATAAGTCTGTGTGTTATGAGAACACAGAATTGAGCCAATAGAGGTAGTCCAAGAATACAAAAAAATGATCCTCCCCTTTTAGGGGAAAATAGATCTTAACAATCCAAAAAATTACTGAACAGAGTGAGTAAAAGTCAGACTAGCTTAGGCTAGATAGTTGGCATAGACTGGAAAGAAAGAAAAAACTTAAAAAACTGTGGATTCAAGACATATAGAAAATCGAAACACCTTTCATCAAAGTGGCTCATACGGAACCTCGATGATTGGGCAGCTGTATTCTGTTCCCCATTGAAGTTCCTACTTCATGCCATTCTTCTGCTTCTGTTCTAGTTCCTTGCAGCCTCCTGTGGGATTGATGTTCATGGAATTTCCTGAGTTCGATGCTGGTTGTTTGACAGGATGAGGTGATGTATTCTTGGTGGATTTCCCTTTCTTCCTCACAAATTGACGTTGTGGAGAGGTGAGGGTGCTCTGACCTGGGGGGAGGATGGGGAGGAATGGGGAGAAGTGGAGGACCAAGAGGAGATGGAGGTGGCTGAGCAAGGTCAGGGATGTTGTTGTCATATGAAAGAGGGTTGATGGCTCAAAGAATGAGTCTGGTGAGCAAATTTTTTAAAACCCATTAATTTTCTATGGAAGAAGTAGTGCAGGTGGCTATAGTAAGGGAGACAAAGATTTCAACTTCTCAGTCATCGACCAGGGATCTCAGAGCTGCCGAAATATTGGATTCATATCCCCTGTTGCTGGAATTCGAGTCAAAAGGTGGTTCTGCAGGGTTACCAGCCCTTCCACGTCCTCTCCTGCCTAAGGGAGGTACTCTTAGCCTCGACGGCATGAGATGTCTAGAGTGTGAGTTACTGTGGCAAGCACCGAGGGAGCAGAGCATCATGTAGACAGGGACGGGCTTGGGTGAATAGAGCTTGCAAAGACAGAGCTTAGGCTAAGCTCGGTTGGCAAAGTGCTTGAATTGATGGAAAAAAACTGGGAGAGAGCCATATTGCACCTAGCCCAATGGGCATAATTCAGAGCCTTGACTTCTCTGTACCCGACCTTCTCGACCTTAATTTCCAAGGGGAATGGTACTATCGATGTTCCTTCTAGTGTTGGTGTCATCAACGGAGGTGTCTGGAATCCAATCACCAGTGAAGAGGTCTCCATTCTCGTTGTGAACCGGAAGGGTGTCAGGCACATGAGGGTGCCGGTATGCATGAAGCTAGTCACCATCCGCCTGGCCATCCATGTCATTCTAAGCCACATCCACGTCCACGTCCACATCCACATCCATGTACACTTTAACAACCACATCATCCTTAGCCATTCTGTCCTCTGTGTTGTGTCTCCTATCACCCGCATCCGAGGTTATTTTACTATTAGATTTGCTTAGTAAGTAGGTTTGTTTATTGCTTTATGCATTAGAATTAAATCTGCATGGATTCAGCTGAAGATTAGTTAATTTAGGTTATCTTTTACCATTTTAACTATGCAACCTGTCATTCAGATAGCCTTTTCAGTTTGTTATTCAGCCACCCCTTTTAGACCCACAGTTCAGTCTGTCATTCAGCCCTTACTTCTGTTTTTAGTGTTTTTTTTATGTATTTTGAGATTGTTTTTAATTTCATTTTCTTAATGTCTGAATTATGTTTTGACTATCATAATTAGGTGTTAGTTTTATTTAACATTAAAGTTAAAGTTTAATTGTTTTAGGTTATTTATTAAAGTTTTATTATTTTCCTTATTTCTTTTTGTTTGAATGTGTGTTAAGTGTTTTTATTTCTTGAATGTTATTGCTGATTTTGTTTTAATATTGTATTATTTCGTATTTATGTTTTTTTTATTGATTTATTTGTTTGTATGTGAGATTTAGTGTTATATGTGTTTTCCTTAGTATGTTTCTGGGTTGTCTCTTTTATGTTGTGTTATTTTTGAAAGAACTTGTAGAACAGAACCTAAAGATATTTCTTTTATTAAGTTTTCTACTTGCTTCTTTTATTAAGTTTCCTAGTTGCTTATAAGTTAAGTTTTCCTTGTACCCTAGTTTCTCGTTTGAATAGTTAATTGTTCATTGTATTTCAGTTTAAAGTTTATTATCAATTGTCTAGTTTATTATTCTGCATCGGTTTAATTACTTTAATAAGTGCATTTTTAGGAGTTTGACTCAGTTTTTCATTTTGAAATATCTTTCAATCTTTTTTTTGTTAAAATATTTACACGAATCCCTCTACCTTCGCATATATTTTGTGTCAAATCTAAGCTTACAAACCCTGGTTGATAATTAAAGAATATCTGGATTAATTTAAACATTTTAACACCCAACAATTGTGGTGTAGGGACCTGATTTGTGCATACTTTGACCAAGAGTTTGACACGTTCATATATACCACATGTATAATTTCGAATTGGAATCTAGGTTAGGATTCCACATCCTCCTGCATTATCCACTACCTTATGACCATTTCACCTTAACTTTTGGTACGAACCCACTTTGTGATGTCACAGAACCTTCATACTGTTATTTAGAAGTGACGTTATGTAAGTGGTAGAGCTTTCCTATACATGGGTGCCCTAGTTAGATGTTGTTTTGCATTTGGTACCCATGCTGAGATTCTTCCTCTAGGTTTGGGATTCCCTTATTAGTCCCGCCATGTCCTTGAGAAAGAGCTTCAAACTCCTCTTGAAATTTGTGCTAGCCATCTCCCACAAGGACTCCCTTGTATATCAAGTTGTAATTGCATTTCATGCATTTTTTTGGTCTTATTGATCTTTATGCTGGCTCCATGCTTCATATTTATAATCCATGTAGCCCGAGCTTGTCTCAATGTTAGCTAAGTAGATCCTTTTACATATCCTTTGCATCTTGATCATCCCTTATCGAGGAGAAACCTTCCCCCGAGTGTCCCTCTCCTGTACATGATTCCTTGCATTGAGCATAGGTATGTTCCACTGCTTGGAACTAGTTTTCTTGCCGACAACACTCATCTCCTCCTAGATGTACACTATAAGCACTTTTATTATTTTTCAAGCTTTTTGTTATGGAGAGAAATTCCTATGTCTTGGGGTACCACAACAGATAGCTTGACTCCAGAAATCAATCCTTTCCAATATGCAATAAAAATTAAATATCTAACACTAAAGGATCAGACCTCGTACCTTATTCCAAACGGTTGAAGTAGATCCCCGTTGAGCTTTCCAATTTCAGCTTGAATTGATAAATCACTTCCTCAACAACAAGTAAACAAGACAAGAATACTATATATAGTGGTGTTATATCTATTCTAGCATATATAATCAACAATGTATAAGCATTTGAAATCACCCATGGATGAAATATTCATTCAAACATACATTATTGGACAGGAAAAGATATTTCTATTAATATAAAATCAGAGATTGCAATGGATACAACCGATGTCGGCATGTCTACGAATCGGAGAAACTGAATCCCCCACTTGGGCCTCCACCACCTCAATCCTCCATCTCTCGATAGAAAGCTCACAAGAAAAAGGAAAGCTTGGGAAGAACAGAAAAGTGATCCAAGGGACAAAGGGATGCAGACTCAAGCATAAGTTCCGGCAACAATGGACTATAGTTTCTTTGCTCTCAATTCTCTCTTATGCCTTCAACGTACCAAAGAGTTCCTTATTTAGCTTTTCAAAGGGGTAATGAAAGGTCGAATCCGAGCGATCTCAAAGCATATGGAAGGCCACGAGTCAAGTGAGTCAGATCCATGTTAAGGAAAACTCCAAAAGGATTTGGATTATGCACACATCCCGATGTACGTGGTTTTAGGGGTCAAACCCACGTATATACGCGATTAGGGGTTTAAAAGTTGCATATATGAATTTTCACATGTTTTTAGGGATGGTCAAGGAAACATCAAAGGACAAAAAATGGTCCAAGGGGTCTAAGGAGTCTGTAGAGGGATAGGGGAAGGCCATACAAGTGTGATTCACCTAGAGTGGTAAATTTTGTATAGGATTACACACCTAATAACCATAGGTCTGGGGTTACCAACATACTCAATCAACTTGTAGACAATTGACTCTAAAGTGCAGTAAAGGAAATAGGAGGATTAGAAAGACTTACTCGATTACTGAAGGTCGATCCTTGCTAGTCCTCTTCTGCTCTACTTTACCTCCAAAGTCTTCAAGGTTGTTCCTCTTTCACCTGTCAAGAAACAATCTTCCAAATACAAGATGATTCATATATATATAAGTAGGTTAGATAAATCACATATAAGATGAAGAAACATAAACATTTATCAAACCAAGATACATGAAACACATATGGAAGAAGGATTCTCTTTATTATCAATAATGAAGAAGTTCAGATTACAACCCAATGCCTGAGACAAGGACTCCTCTGCAACCAAAGGATTCTGCGTTCCACTGCTCCAAAGACTTCTGTATAAACTCCACCAGCATAACTTTTCTCTCCAAGTGTATGTAACCAACACCCTCCCCAAGGCCCGTATTTATATGGAGGAAATAAGGCGGTTTCAAAGGTTGAGGAGTTTGAGACAGTTAAGATCATTAAGATAACAATGCTTAACTAATCTCAGATCAGCACGTGTTTTTATGTTTAACTGTTCAGGGACATATGCGTGGGTGTGTAGAAGGACAACTCGCGAATGATTCGTTACTTGCTACAAAGGCAACCCGCGAATACATCCATTCACGACTTGCTATAAGGGACACTCACAAGTTGCATAAAAGGAGAGTCATGAATACAAGTCAACATAGTAAAATGGAAAAGTAATCAACTGGATGGAGGAAGTATGTATTATGCTATAGGCCAATCGATAATGTTTTGGGCAAACCTCTATCCACAAATGTCCTTTTGTGTGCCAACATGAGGGATGTCGGCACTCGGATGGAGAGGTTCCATTCATGTGTATAACAGATGCCCCCTAATGTGTGAGGTCAGAGGGAAACGATGGCCGAAATACATTATAATATTTAGCTTTGGAGAACTCAGAAATCCAATGGAGCATAGAGAGTACCTGAAACAAATACATAGTAATGTCATATACAAAGTTACATCTGAGGATGCTATGTTCAATTTACTGGAACACTAGCTCCTTTACAATATTTGAGTACATCATATGATACGGGTATAGAACCACGTATATTACAAAGGTGGATCAAAGCCACAATATACAATAATGATGAGTCTTCAAAGATCTGGAAGCTATGTAGATAGATAGAACATAATCTTGTGCAACTTAGTCCATAAGTGTGAACTAAGGTCTTCATAAGGTATCCCAAAGAACTAGTACAATCCAAGCCATGTGAATAAGGGTAAGCTAAAGTCGAACATGGAAAGGATTCAACAGTTTGTCAACCAATAAGGGATAATTGACAACTGAAGCAAAGGAATTCACCAATGATAGAAGTGAATCCTGAGGTACGATCTTCAAAACTCTAGGTCTTCGCCATCAGGAAGTACCAAAAACGGAACCATGCTATGATAAGGAAGGCAACAGATCCTCCAATGGATCACAAGAGTGACTAGGAACTGGGCAAAAGAAGGGAGACACAAATAGATAACAAATATAACAATGATGGGATCAGGCTATAGATCATACATTGGGTAGAGTCCTTGAACAGTGAGCACAACACAGAGATGACCCAAGGCAGCGTACAATGGATAGATAGAACAACTAGACTTATCTGTCATGTAGGAGACATGATCAGATTCCCCAGGTATAATGGAGAAGAGGAGGAGTAAGAAACTCAAAGTGATAGATGAACACAAGTGGACACTGAAACATGGATATCAAAAAACAAAGAGTGCTATGTTCAAGGATGACATGCTGCCATTACTGAAAACAAGAGAAAACCTCTTCCTTACCTTCCCTGTTAAATTTTAACGAGTCCAGGAAAGTAAACTCGGTTCCCTCTTCATTTTTTAACAAGCTTGAAGAGATGGGAAAATAATGCTTGATAGTGTCACTGATTCGTGGATTTAATGAGCCCGAACTAGTACATGCTCAGCCGGTTTTTTCACATTTAGAGAGTCTGAAAACGCCAAAGAAGACTCCAGGGGGGTCCTTTTTCATCCAATTTAGTCTCCTGGGGCCGAAAAAGTATAAAACAAACCACAGAAGAACTCTCTTAACTTCTGAAGAAGAAAAGGTGCACCTTTTTCGTACTTAGTCATGGAGGTCTGAAAAAGGTTAAATTACCACCTACCCAATGCTCCTTCTAGAACAGCATAAAATAGCTTGAGTTTTACGAGTGTGAAGGAAAGCAAGATCACTCGGAAAGATCCATTTGGTTACGAGAAATGGGGCTTACAACAATAAATTCGTTTCTTTGTTCTTTAGTGTTTAACGAGCATGACAAAGACACAAAGTACACTAGGAATCTTTTTCATGTTTGGGTCCAGAGCACAAAAAAGAGAAAACTAAGCTCAAACCGGGTGTTCCTTTTCCGTAAATTTAGTCCCTCAGGTCCGGAAAAGTGATAAATCTATACCTGAGAATACTCTTCTCAATTCAAAAGAAAAGAGAGTGATCCTTTCTTGTATTATTCCACATGGTCCGAGAAAAAGATAACCTACCACCAATGCGGATGCCCATTCACATATTCTTAACGAGCTTGAACGGATGAGATAAATCAGCAGTCAAGTCTATTTTGAAGGAGTCAGACCTGGGCCTAAAGAAACTCCATAAGGGCGGGGAGTCCTATAAAGGGATAGCTTGTAAAAAGGGATTCAGAAGAAGCTCTATTTGGCATGAAAAATAGCTAAGAGGACACCCCTGAACCTGAAACAGTGACGGAATGAGCACCAAAGGATGACAAAGGCATATAAAGATGATACTCATGGAATAAGGGCCCTAGACACAAAGGAACAATGGTAGAGACATGGAACTAATGGTTTAGAATACCATAGTCTGTGGCAAAGTATTAAATACTAAGGTTAATGTGGAGTGATAAGATGCCAACATGTGTTGGAAATAGAAAAACCACCCAATTAGAGCAACAACACTCTATAAAATTTGATAAATATGTTCCAAGGCACAAAAGTATGGTATTAGTTAATTGACATTTCAAACTATAGGAAAGAGACCCACTTTATGAAATATTATTTCTATAAATAGCTTGAAAATTAAAACAATTCTTACCATTTGAACTTTTTGAACCATAAAGAGCAAGATTACCCTCTACCTTTGATCGATCACCATGGAGAATTGGACCGTCGGAATCAGAATCCATCAGCTTCAGGTAACTCTACACCCTAAGCTCGTTAAATTGATCCAAACAAATATTAGTTTTAATGGTGAATTCAGTATTTAATAGCACCCAAAAATGTGACTGTGCGCATACACGGGTTGCTAAGCATGAAAGACGCGAATATGCGTTTCATTCGCGGGTTGTCTAACTAGATAGCCACGAATGATCCGCGACCTGTCTAAATAGATAGTCACGAATGCTGCGCAATGGGCCAAAGCTTTAAAAATATGCAAGATTTTTAAATTTTGATTGTGAAATACTAAATTAAGTTACTTATATTTTCCAGGTAAAATTGGTTCTGGAGTGGAGGGAAAGGGAGCACGAAACAATGGATCATGCGGCGCTCCAAAGCGTGCCCACATTGCAAGCATTGAGAACTAGTGGGCTGTTGAAATTATTTTGTACATCACCCATGCAGGCCAATGTCTGCATACTTGAGTTCATGGTCAATTTTTTGGATCATGACATGGGGATGTTCAATCTTCAAGGTGAGACCTTAGAGCTTACCGGGGAAGACATCTATTTCATTACCGGGTTGTCACGACGGGGAGCACCGATGAATTTGGAGGGCACTGGCAGGGGCGGTGACCCCTTAAGTATCCAAAACTATGTAGACATATTTTGTATACCAGGTACTCAGAAGAAGGGAAGCAGCGTTCTAATTACAGACATCCAAGATTTCACTCTCTAGGTATTGGCTAGTACCATTGTGAGACTTGCAGGGTCATCAGGGTTACATATGGCCACCAGAAATCAAATGAGGGTGGCAGTTGATTGCTTTAGAGGTGCTCTCTATGATTGGTGCTCGGGAGTTGCCCCCATTATGAAGAGGCAACTATCCGACTGTAAGAGGGGAAGACAAAAGAATTTTGGCTATGCAAGCATACTAGTAGCGTTCTTCTTCGAGAGAGTACCAGCCATGAGCCCTGCTATACCACTACAGGTCAAATCTCCGCGTCAGCCAAGGCTGAGCCGGTGAGGAGACATCTTCCTCTGTCACGAAGGAGGAGACATAGTACACAGTGTATATGATGCTAACTTTTATACTTGGTGGGAATGACAGCTGCCAGTGCTGGAGCAGTTTCCATACACCGGGTTGGACTTCCGAGGTGACCCTGAACTTGTCCTCCCTCCAGGAGGAGCATGGGGAGAGATGGGAAAGTAATTTTTAATTTTTAAATCATTATCAAATTTTTATGAATTTTTCAAATGATCGATATATACATATGCACAAGTCTTGATCCTATTCATGTGTCAAAATGAAAATGTTGGACCAGTTCTCCCTGAAGGGCATCCTCGTATGTTCGTACGTCCTGTCGTGGGAGAGGATCAAGGATTGATCAGAGTACTTGAGGGGAAACTGGCCAGGTTAACCCAACGAGTACCGACTATACGAATAGAGCATATCCCTGCAACCATGCAGGAGTTTGTAGTTGGGGTTCCACCGGTTTGGCTACGTATTTTCAGACGAGTAGCTAGAGCAGTGCTTGTATATAGAGATGCGATGGAGGCTGCCGAAGCTAAGGAGGTTGAGGAAGCCAGGGTACATAGAGATCATGGGGACCAAGGTGGCCCTAGTGGCCAGGGCGGTCCAGCTTAGACCTAGGGCATTTTGATGGATTATGATCCACATTTTTGTACTTTTTGTATATGACGAGATCTACGGATCAGACTCAAACTATCTACAGACAGATATTTTACATATATATATATATATATATATATATTGATGTTGGTTGTCGGCTTATTTACAAGTGTTCTTTATATGTTTGCTATCTATTTTTATGAAATGTGTGTGAGATGCCAATCCAAAATATAATTAGCATATGCATCAGTCAATTAATTTTGGTTTCATGGAATATGATTGAAATTAATAACTTCAAAATGTATTTCCAATAAACGAATTTGCATAAACTAACGTAACAAGATAGGACTACGTACCTGATAAGCTCTATTGAGCTGGGAAACTACCAACTGAGAATCCAAACAGACTTCAAGCTAGGTGATTCCATGTGACAAAGCATCCCATAGGAGCTCAATAATAGCCCTATACTCAGCAACATTATTAGAAGCAGGACCTAGACAAGCGCCACCCGCGGCAACAAGCTGTCCTGAGGGAGAATAGACAACCCATGCTGCCGAATCTAGGTTACAAGTGTGACAGCTGGCACCATCAGTGAAACCTATATACATTTCAGAAGACATCTGTAACAAACAATAGATAATATAAAAAACAAAAATGACAACCTAATGTACATAAAAAATACATACACTAAAATACAAGAAAAAGTGCTAAGCCTAAGCGTAGTACTTCTTCAGGTAGAGCCCATTTCTAGGCTCAGGCAGCTTATTCCCATCATAATCTACTAATTCATATGCACCTTTACTTAATACCTTTGACATGACATAGGGTCCTAACCACATAGCCTTGAATTTTCCTGCCCCCCAGGGTTTCTTTATCTTGGTCCCAAAGCAATACAAGTTCCCCTTCAGAAAAAACCCTAGGTTTGACCGTTTTATCATATTGAGATTTAACCCTACTTTTATGAGCCTGATTAGTAGTCAACACATCTCTACGTTGTTCATCAAGGTTTTCTAAATGTACCAGACATTCCTCAAGCTCAGTTGTATCAGGTAACACATGAATGGCTATCTTCAAGGACGAGATTTTGCATTCAATCAGAGTAACTGCTTCCACCCTGTGAACGAGTTGGAAAGGGGAATATCATGTGGCAGTCTTGACATTATTTCTGTAAGCCCAAAGAGAAGGATATAACATGATGTGCCAATTAGAACAGGCTGCATCAATTGTCCGTTTAAGGATAGTTTTTAAATTCTTGTTGACAACCTCAACCTGACCATTAGCTTGCGGATAGTATGGAGAAGAATGTTCTTGTCGAAATCCGAGCATGGTAGTTAGTTCCGTCATCATTTTATTTTGAAAATGACTGCCATGGTCAGTGAAAATCACTTTGGGAATACCAAACCTTGCAATAATTTGATTAAAAACAAAGAAATTTGTTGTTTCCCAGTTGTCTTTGAAAGTAGGCATTGCCTCTACCCATTTCATAAAATAGTCAACAGCGACAATGATGTATTTATGCCTTCTAGCCGAGACTGGGTTGTATGTCACGTAATTGATCCCCCATTTCATGAATGGGCCTATCGAGACAACAGGAAATAATGGAGCAGGATGTGACCGCATTTTTCTGGTGTAAAGCTGACACGGATGACAGCGCTTCACGGCTTCCACACAATCTTTAAAGATCGTGGGCCAGAAATAACCAGCACGTAATATCTTCTGGGTCGTTGCTAACCAAGATAAATGACCCCCACACGCTCCACTATGGGAATCAATTAGGACAATCTCTGCTTCCTCATGAGTAAGGTAGCAATGCAAGACGAAATCTACCCCTCATCAATATAATGTATCTCCTATAATGAGGTAGTTCCTCCCTAGAGTAAGCGGTAGGATACTTCAAAGTCTGGAGATATATAAGAATATCCTCGTACCCAGGATCATAGGTGGATATCAGGAAGATGTGCTCATCTAGGAATGAGTCATCTTCAACAACTACATTCTCTTTAGTGGGAAATTCTGCTATTAGCTCAGCAAAAACTAAGGACTTCTTGGACTTAGCAGATTGGAAATCCAAGTCAAACTCTTGGAGAATGACTATCCACTTGTTAAATTTTCCCCCAAAAATCCCTTGGGATAAAACATATTGGAACAGATTCACATCCGCCACTACTGTTGTGGTCCTTAGTAAAATGTAGTGGCACAACCTCTGTACAGCATAAACAGCTGCTAAGGCTAACTTCTCGACGTGGGAGTATCTAAGCTCAGGTCCAGCCAAAGCACGGCTAAGATAATAAACGACATGCTCAACAAGCTTATCATCCTCCTGGACTATTACTACCCCAATGGTCGACTCCGACACGGCCAGATATAATATAAAATCCCTAGAATAATCTGGTGGACATAATAAAGGTGCCGACAACAAATCTTTTTTCAATGCCTCAAATGCAAGTTGTGCGGCTTCATCCCATACAAATGGGGTGTCCTGCTTGAGCAAGTGCATGAAACCTTTAGTGATCTTGGCATAATTAACGATAAAACGTTGAAGGAAATTAGACTTTCCTTGCAGGATTTGAAGTTGCCTGAGAGAACGAGGAGGAGGCAGATTCACAATGGCCTCAACTTTTAATGGATCCACCTGGATGCCTCTACTATAGACAATGAATCCGAGTATACTCCCTGACTCGACGCAGAATACACACTTGTGGGGATTCAAGCGAATTTTATAATATCTACATCGTTCAAAAATTAACCATAAATGATCTGGATGTTGGATCCTCTTGCGAGAATGTGCAGGCAGATCATCATGGTATGGTTCGACAATGGATTTTATGTCATGAAAAGCAAATTTCATAGCCCGTTGAAAGGTAGCCCCAACATTTTTCAATCCAAAGGGAATTTTTTTATACGCGAATGTACCCGAAGGACAAATGAAAGCAATTTTATGTTGGTCTTTCAGTTTGATTTGGATTTGATTGTAGCCAGAGAAACCATCCATAAATGAAAACACCTCACTTCCCGCACATGCATCTATGATCTGGTCAATAAATGGTGTGGGATAATTGTCCTTAGGACAGGCTTTATTAAGGTCTCTAAAGTCTGTACAAACTTGAATAGTCCCTTGCTTTTTATCAACAGGAACAGGGTTGGACACCCATTCAGTCAAAGCTATGGGATATATAAAACCAGCTTTCAACAGCTTTTCAACTTTTGCCTTCATAGCCGCTGCTTTACGCGGGTTCACGGGTCTTAATTTCTGTCGAACTGGCTTGGCGTCAGGATAGGTTTGGATTTCATGTTGAATAATAGATGGATCAATGCCTGGCATCTCCTCATATGACCAGGCAAAGATATTGTGGAACTCCTTAAAAAGGGCAATGTAGATAGCAATCTCCTCCGGAGAGCAGTTTGCACCTATATAGATGTTTTCCATGACATCTGGGTTTACAGAGATGTTGATAGGTATAAAGGTGGAAATTTTTTCCATATTCCCCTCAGTAAACACTCCTTCCTTTGGCAAGGGATTAATAGGTATGTCAACATCTTCTGACAGTCTCACGTGAAACTCTTGGTTTTCTATTCTGCTTAGATCTGGAAGAAAATAGGATCGACGATGAAGATCCTCGTAAATCTTATCACGTCCACTCATGGATTCCAGAATAGCTTCATCGGAAGGTAAAACGGTATCTAAGCAATCTATGGAATGCAAAGAGTTTTATGCCCATGCAGGAAAATAGACTTCTTCCAGATCGTTTGAGACTGTTAGAAGATCTGGAATGGGATCAATAGTGGATTGAGTGATGGCTTGATAAGCTACCTCCACTACCGATAGGGGAACTTCCGGTTCATGGGGAGTTGGGAGGACCCAAGGATCAGCCCTATCGACAACCGTAGCGATGGACTTCCCCACACTAGTAGAACCAATGTAATTAACTAGGTCTAGAAGATCAAATGTACCCATCAGTGATGTGTACATTCCAGCCCCCAAGCTCTGTGCAGCAGGTTTTACCTGATCAACCAATGGCACAGCGGACTCATTAGACTCTAAATGGCCTTTTTGATTAAAATCAAGTTGGTCGATAGTAACCAACTTTCCCTCATGTGGAAAAACCACGAGACGAAGAACAGCCGATGCAATAGCAGACATTGCATAAGTCCAATTCCTTCCTAGGAGCAAATTGTAGTCCAAGGGAGCATCAATCACTTCTACTTCAACATACACTGCTTTTCCTGCCAACTTCATCTCAAGAGATGGCAGGATACCATGAGGACGAAAGGATCTTCCATTAAAAGTAGTAAGTAAAGTGTTTGATGGGACCAGCTCTGGGGATCCAAGAGCTTTCTAGCAGGTCAAGGTCATAACACATGTAGAGGCTCCCTCATCAACAACTGCCATTCCAATGGTGTTACCACCATGGACGACATCTATTGATAGGGCTACATGGTAAGGCAGGCGAATTTTGACATCAGATAAGTTAAATTTCTCCATGAGACTCGAAGAATCCATGCTACCTAAAGCTGCTAAGAGGGCATCCCGCTGGGCAGGACAACTCTGTAGCACCGCTAAACATGACATTGCACATGGAGTTTGAGCTAAATATTCAACCAAATAGTAGTTTGAAGCAGCCCTAGCATTGGAGTTATGCAAGGTCTTCTTGAAAACACCTTTCGGTATCTTCGGCATAGTTTCGCCAGGTTTCTCTATTGTGATAGGGTTAGAAGTTTCACCTACAGCTTTACCCTTCTCAGGAGTCTCTTTTTCATAGTTTTTGTTCCTTATCTGCAACAAAGTCAAAGATCAAACCATGTTGATATAGTTAGGGTCAGGGGCAGTTTGAGTGCCCCTTGCTACATTAGAAGCTGAAGCAGAGTTCTGTCCTTGGGGAAAAGGATCCTTCAGGACAGCTGGTTGTTGAGCTTTAAGCAGCTTTTGGGTTTGATCCATAAGGGGACAAAGGTGAGTAAGGTGGTCCTCTTGGCACAACTTACAAGGGAACTTGACCTTATTCTTTTCTTTTTTTCCCCCATCAGCATTGTTCATGGGCTTTGGCTTGTTTTGGTTTCCCTCTCCCTTCTTACTTTTATTTTTCTTCCCGTCGAGCTGCCGATTTCCCTTCTGAGAGGTTTGTGCAAAAACATTTTCATTCTGGGGAGAGGGGGCAGCCTTTGCTACCTCCGCCGTAGACTGTTTGACAGACAACTGGTGAATTTGCTTAGTTAAAGACTCTACGGTGGGAGAGTTAACAGACCCAACCACACCATCGGCATGGGGTCCAGGCTTAGGCTTCTCCGCTTCATGCGAAGGCCTCGGTACCTTAGGGATGATCTCATACAAGATCCCAGACTGTGAATAAATTAAGTCTAACTGCTAGGCCCTGAGTATGGATTCTTCTTCGTTCGTTACTCCTGATGTGGAAACATCCTTAGATATGTATGGCAACAATGATTTAAGGAACCATTCTAATAGAAACTCAGGAGGAATGGTAGCTTTGATAAGGCTCTTTCACCTCCTCCACTCTTGGATATGATCCGAGATGTGGGTAGCCTTGTTTTGTCTAAAAGTAGACAACAAGTCTGTTCCAAAATCGTATCGAACTAGAAGCTAAAAGTGGCTAAGGAAAGCACTAGCCAAATCCCAGAAACTACTAAAGGAAGCAGAAGGCAATTCAATATACCATTTTTCCTCCATACCTGTCAAGGTCCTCTGGAATAGCCTCAATCTAATTGAATCCTCATTCAACGAATTGGAAGAACACCATAAGTGAAAAGTGGTGGCATGTGCCTCAGGATCTTCACCAGTTTTTCCTTCGAACTTAGGGATGTCCGATGGTAACTTGGTGGGAACAGGTGGCCACAAGGGGTCATGCCTCACCGGGTCATTCATCAATTTTGACAAGTCTGGCAAGTTTAAAGTTGCCAGGAAAGGAATTTTGCGCCTAACTAGGGCACTAGATGTGCCAGCTTGGGGATTAGAGGGACCTGCCCCCGAATGCCCATGGGAAAAAGTGGGGTTTCCCCCAGCCACCGGTTGTGAAGTGGGAAGGTTGCTTTGAAACGGATTCCATCCATAAGCCATAGGATTGTGTGTGGGAAGTGCAGTGTAAGAGGTTCGAGTCGTCCCCATAGAAACAGGAGACTGAAAGACAGGAGTAGGTATCCCTCCGCTAAATAGCGAAAAGGGAGAGCTCATGTAAGGGACCGAAATAGGGGTTTGGAAGCTTTGCCCATAAGAGGTGTTGCTCCCAAACTGCATTCCTACATATGAAGGAGATGGACCTACGTATGGATTGGATGGGGGAATGTGCCCCCCATTCCAAGGAAATCCTTAAACAAATGTCGAGGATCCCACCAGACCACTCTTGGTAGTGTAAGGGAAGGAAGAAGGAATGGTAGGTATACTGGGGATCCCAGTAACCATGTCACCAGAAGTACCTCCTAAGTTGGAGTGAACCGGTGGATGAACCACCCGGCTCGCTGGAGTCAAAGGTGTAGAAGGCAAACTAGATCTAGGGGCACTTACCGGTGGAGGTAGTACCCCTTAAATCGAAAGGGTTGAGGTGAACACAAAAGGACTTTCTTCCACCGAAGACATGGTCCTACCCACAGGGACACCTAGTACTGGTGAATCAAAAGGTCTAACCTGGACGATCACAGGATCATTTAAATCAGTCAAGGGGGAGTTAAAATTTCTTGTAAACTCATCAATGTGCAATTCTTCTATCTCAACTATGTCAAGATTGAAACGATTAGCAATGAGTTCTGGTTCACCAAGAACTTCACTTATTCCTACAGGTTTAAATGAACCATCTGTGTCTAATCTCCGCCTTTGAGGTAAAGGTGGAGGCTCCAATGCAGTGATAGGAGGAAGGTTTCTCAACCTTCTTGACCGTCTAACAGGTTGGTCCTCCAGAATTAAAAATTTGACAAATCACACCCTAAGGCCAACTAAACATAGGCAAAACCACAGAGCATACACTATAAAATTCCTAAAGTCTCAAGCAATCAAACCAGGGTAAAAGATATACTTTCCTGAAGAAAGCTGATGAACGATTACTTGGCGTCCTTGAAGTGGTTCTTAGGCACAAGCGGAGGAATCACCCATCGCCCTCCTACACTTTCAACAAGGGTTACCTTCCAAGCCTGTTCAAGGTGAACCAGAAATAACCTTCCGATTTACCTAGGTATGAACCCTAAAAATACAAGAGACTAAAGGCTACCTTGGTAGTACCAACAATCTGGGGGACAGTCGCAAGCCGAACTTGTATGCATGGGTAGGGTAGCTGAGCCCGAAACTCTGTCTAGGATAGAATCCCCAGATGCATAAAAGCCCTGAGTTACACTTTGACAAGGATTCGGAGGGTTATCTCCTCTGTCCAAGCCTCCACGCAGCCTAGTGCTTAACTCCCGTTTGAGAGGAGCTTCCCAGATATAGTGATAAAGTCAAGGATTTACCTAAAGAAAGGTCCACTACGTCTGAGTTTTATAACTTGTGGGAAGTTTACACTTCCTATCCCACAAGTCTAGCCTAAGCTAGTAGGTGAAAGGCCCCTAAAAACAAAAACTTACTAGTAAATTTTAATTTATGCGTTCATTTTAGAGGGTTGTTTCTTACTCAAGAGGAAATGGAGTGGTATATTGTATGGTGTTTTGACTCAAACAAGAAATAAATGAAAATAAAGGTGTATTCAAAGCAAAATTTCCATTATAAAAACAAACTTCTTTTTAATTTTTGCAAATAAATATTGATGAATTGAAAGCAACGATGAAAGAAACTAAGCCTATATTTTTGTAGTTTTTGATATAATATTTTTAAATTGAAATAAACACTACTTATGCAAAATCACAATGCAAAAGCTTTAACTATGTTTTCTTTTCACTTTTAAAAATACTCAAAATTCTACTATGCATCTACAATGCACTGTGCTTGAGCAAACTTGAAACTTATAAACTGTATAAAAGCAACAAACTGAAGCAAACAGGCTGACAGAACCAACAGACCACCAACAAAGGAAGACTAGGAACCCTAGCTTGGGTGCAAACAATGACAAAAATCACTGCATACTTACAAAGGCAAGTGACAACCAGCCAATATCAGAAAACAGACTGGAAAAATAGATCCCAAGACCCTGATCACTGATCTGGACCAAGACACTTTAACCTACAACCCAAACAGGCCAAAATACTTCAGGATGAAAACAATAAATAATCCAAGCAAAAGAGACTCAAGGGCTTTCGAAAAGCACTAAGTGTAATCACCCAAAGTGTTCAAACAAGCTACACAGCATTCAAAAGGAAAATCCACTCAGAAAATAGGGATTATAGAAAGAAAAGAACAAGCAAACTTTGAATTAAAAATCCCTATTTCCAGGAGTATTCATGACTGTCTATGAGAGCAAATCGCGAATGATTCGCGACTGTCTAGTATTACAACCCGCGAATGCAAACCTATATTCATGACTATCTAGAAGGACAAATGGTGAATGGGTATAATTTTTTTCTAAAAAACCAAGAAAAACCCAAAGACTTTCAAATACTGAGGCAAGTATAAAATAGGATACAAGATCACACACAGACTTACAAGCAAAGACTGGTCAGGGGGACAGAAGAAACCTACAACAGTCCGGGCTCCCCAGTGGAGTCGTCAGTTCTATTGTACAGGATTACACACCTAATAACCATAGGTCTGGGGTTACCAACATACTCAATCAACTTCCAGACAATTGACTCTAAAGTGCAGTAAAGGAAATAGGAGGATTAGAAAGACTTACTCGATTACTGAAGGTCGATCCTTGCTAGTCCTCTTCCACTCTGCTTTACCTCCAAAGTCTTCAAGGTTGCTCCTCTTTCACCTGTCAAGAAACAATCTTCCAGATACAAGATGATTCATATATATATAAGCAGGTTAGATAAATCACATATAAGATGCAGAAACATAAACATTTATCAAACCAAGATACATGAAACACATATGGAAGAAGGATTCTCTTTATTATCAATAATGAAGAAATTCAGATTACAACCCAACGCCTGAGACAAGGACTCCTCTGCAACCAAAGGATTCTGAGTTCCACTGCTCCAAAGACTTCTGTATAAACTCCTATTAGTTTTTCAACATTTAAGCTAGCATTATGTTAGGATCTTTTCACTGAGAGAATAACAAGAACAACAATAACATAAGCACATCACATGAGACAAGAGACACAAAGAGTTTTGGTAGGGGAAACCATAAATGGAGAAAACCCTTCAACTTCCTCTAATATAGTATCACCACAAGATGTGAAACACAAAACAGTAAGATAACCTCCCAACACAACAACATCCTTCTGTCTTCTGTCAAGCCAAAGTATTTCCTTCTCCAAAGGTGCGCCACACTTGAGAGAGCAAGTGATGTAATTCACAAGTGATAAATAGAGAGACTCTCACTCTCTATTTATATTCTTCTGTTGACTTGAAGTGCACTCAACCATGTAGGCTTAACTTGCAATTAATTACTCGAGCCTACACCTTAATTAGTGTATAATAACCCAAGTGCCCCGAAACTGTGGGTACTTACCTAATGACTTGACAAGACTTGTTTACATTAATAATCCTCCCGATCAGAACATCGGGGTAAGACAATATGACTCAAATACATAATAGAAACATCCCGGAATAAACATCGAGTTACAATATATAAAATACATATAAGAATACATTCCGAAGTTACATATACATCAACACTCCCTCTTAACTAGGAAGGTATTCTTTCGACACAATTTTCAGCACTGGTCTTCTTCTCTGTATCATTGGATCATGTTCGTCTTCAAGTCATCTCCATCTTCAAGTCATCTAGATCTGGATCATCTCTCGATCTGGATCATCATCACTGAATCTAGATCATCACTCAATCTGGATCATCATCACTGAACTGGATCTGGATCATCAATCGATCTGGATCACTACTGCTAGATCTGGATCATCACTAGATCTGGATCTCTCCGAGTCATCATAACTGGATCTGGATCATAGCTCAATCTGGATCTCCATTGGTCATCATCATGTGTGTACTATCTCGTCATAGGAAGTTCTACAGAGCCATCCCTTTTTCATGCTGGTTGTAGGCCTACTCTCATGTATGTCTTCACCCAGCACTTACATCTGACCTACTCGTCAGAAAGGCACGCCCAGCACTCACATCTGATCATGTAGTAAACTACAATCACATCAGAAATGCCTAGCACTCACATTCACCAGCATGGTAGGCACAATCAACTACCATCTGTGAAATGGCTCAGCACTTATATTCACCAGCATGGTAGGACACATCAACTACCATCTGTGAAATGGCTCTGCACTTATATCTGACCTACTCGTCAGAAGGGCACAATCCCATCCAGGCTGGATCCATCTCCGCCACAATGATGGAAGACTCTCAACCAGGCTGGAACCACATCCGCCATAATGAAGAGATATTTCTGCATTTATATCTGACCTACTCGTCAGAAGGGCACAATCCCATCCAGGCTGGATCCACCTCCGCCACAATGATGGAAGACTCTCAACCAGGCTGGAACCACATCCACCACAATGAAGAGAGATTTATGCACTTATATCTGACATACTCGTCAGAAGGGCACAATCCCATCCAGGCTGGAGCCACCTCCGCCACAATGCACTCACATCTGACCTGGTAGGAACTGAATCCTACACCCTAGTTAGAATGGCCCCTAGTCCCTGACTGAGCTACCTGGTAATGGACCAAGTGCCTCCACTCTCCTGGAGAGTGGCAGTTGCCCTTACATCTATCCTACTCAACAGAATGGCCAGCACTCACATCTGTCATGGGAGGAACTTAATCCTTTAGCCATGACCAGAATGGCTCAGCCCTTACATCTGACCTACTCGTCAGAATGGCTCTCAATCGTAGCACTCATATCAGTCATGGAAGGAACCAATCCTCTCACCATGAAAGAATGGCTCAGCCCTTACATCTGACCTGCTCGTCAGAATGGCTTTGGGACTCATCACTGTCTCTGGGAGGAAGCCTCAATCTGGAGAACACCAAGTCTCTCTCCGAAGTACTCAAACTTCAGCCTAGCCAATGGCTTCGTCAATACATCAGTATCTATTCCTCCGTTGCAACATACAGGAGCTTCATAGCTCCTCTCTGCACCATATCCTTGATATAGTGATACTTGATCTCGATATGCTTCGACATGTCATGGAACACTGGATTCTCTGACAACTTCACACAACTCTGGTTGTCACAATGTATACAAGTAGCATCCAACTGGAGATCAAATATATCAGACAGTAGCTTCCGCATCCATACTGCCTCACAACTAGCTGAACAAGCTGCGACATACTCTGCTTCAGCTATACTCAGTGCCACACAGGATTGCTTCCTGCTAAACCAAGAGATCACACCTGATCCCATACTGAAGCAACATCCTGAAGTACTCTTCCTGTCGATGGCACTGCCTGCCCAATCTGAATCAACATAACCCTCCAGGTTAATCTTCTGATTCGCATCATACTTGATCCCATAATCAATTGTACCCTTCAGGTACCTCAGAATATGCTTTGCATCAATCAAGTGAACACTTCTCGGATCTGTCAAATACTGGCTCAAGGTGTTCACAGCAAAGA
>LPNX010060527.1:46935-83817 GCA_001517045.1 Pseudotsuga menziesii | reverse complement strand
CTTCAATTTGTACAAGCCTCCTTCTTGTTCTTCAATCACTACCACATCATCGATAGTCTTTCCTTTTGGTCACATGATGACTTGACCATCTATGAATGCATCCCGCATTCCTTGTGCATCAATGCTCAAATGGAGAGAAGGTTCTTCTTCAATCCTAGCATAAACAATACTTCTTTCATTGTTAGAGACTTACCAGAGTATAGCTTGTATGAAGATTCCCCACTACCTTTTATTGGACATTGGTAGTCATCTCCTAGTCATTCATGTTCTGATAGTCTCACAAAAGATTCCTTGAATCCCGTCATATGTTTGGAAGCCCCACTGTCTATAAGCCAATCATCACTTCCATGAATAATGTTACCTGTGATAGTTGAAATCAGAACATATTCATCCTCGCTTGAAGAATCTTCACTTTCATGTCTGGATCTCTTTTTGGATGGTTCATCATCCTCTGCAGCATGAGCATGATGTCTTCTTTGGCCTCATCTCCCTCTGAAACTGGAACCTCTATACTCATGTAGGTGTCTAATCTAGAGAGATAAAATACTTCTATGCTTGGAAGTTTTCAACTTCACCAAGCTTATCATCAAGCTGATCATTTTGAAATGAGAACCTCAAATGGAAATAGCAAAGGATTAGATCTTACCGATTTGAGGTGTCCGCCCTTGTCCCGGAGTTTGCTGATCTAGGGTTTGTCGTAGAAACCCTAATTTTCAAAACTTGGAATATTTCAGATCTGATTGGATGAACAGATAGATCTCTTCAAATGGAGCTGTCCAATGTACTCCTTTTCTGAAAACAATGGAGGGAAGCTCCCGGAACAGGAAGCCCTAATTTTCTGATTTCTTCTGCAGAAATGCCTGTTACTGTTTCTATGATATCTCCGAAATTACTGCTCCTCTATGTCTGAAATTTCACACTAAGGTAACCACGCATGTCCCTGATCCAACACCATAGGTTTCATCATAATTGGTTTCACCATTTAGGATTTATGATCCTTTTCCCAAGGTGACCTGTTACAGGACTGTTCAGAACAATGAAGTTGTACGGCCTACCACGTGTCCCTGATTCATCTTCTGAGTCTGATCTTCGTATCACAAAAAGTACAGTCCATGCCCTTTCTGGAACATCTTCAGGAATTCCATTTTTACCTCTGTATCCCAAGATATTGCAATTTTCCCCAGGTGTCCTGTTTATGGATGATTTCTGGAAGAGGCTAGAACCCTAACTTTGAGAGATCATATCTCCCAGAATACAGCGAATCTTTGCTGAGATTTGGACACAGTGTTCATCAGGATTTTATATTCGTCCCCTACAATTTTCAGCTTTTGAGACTTCGCCAATCTCGAAATATAGAGACTGTACCAAAACTTAGCAGTTTTAGTATTTAGGGTTTCTCCTAGCTCAGGGTCAAACTAGGGTTTGACTTTCCTGGAGTTTCACCCAACCAAATTTCTTGATCCAGGTCTCTAAACTTCAGTTTTGATGAGGAGAATAACCCTATACTGGTCTCACTCAAAAATTCCTTTTCTGTAGAAAGTGTTGGAGCAGGATCCTGCAGCTACAGAAGAAGCTGCTAGTTTTGGCGGAAAGAGAGAAGTTTAGCGGAAAAAGGACAGGGCGGAGCTACGACGCCGTAGCACGTTTCCAGCTGGAGAGAAGAGCTGGAAACTATGACTTTTGGGATAGAAGATTCAAGAAGGCAACGGTACCAGAGCGGCCGAGAGAAGAAAGCTCAACCACTGCATTGAAGGCAGCGGCGGAAGACGGGAGGGCTCAGCGACCCTCATAAAGAAGAAGGAGCAACGAGGCTCAAGCATTGAAGGCGAAGGACAGAAAGAGAAGCGGTGCATAGTACCCATGGTCAGTGCCGGGAAGCATGGAAGACTGCAGAGAGCTGCGGTGTGACGGGAAGCGGCTACCTCAAGGACAGAGAGGACCGACTGTCACTATTAAGGGTATGGGTTTACTGTTGGGACAGGCCCACAGTGTTGTAATGGCACGACCTCCGGGCTGCCTATAAAAGCTTGCATTTTTGTATTGTAAAGGGTTGGTTGGGTGGTTAGACAATCAATCAGTAGATAGTTGGTCAGTTGATAGTTTTGTAGATTCAGGAATCAGTTAGACAGACTGCGTTGTAACGATCCAGACACATAGTCGTCTGTGAGTCATTTGAGTCTGTATGTAATCATTCATAGAGAGAACAGAGAGGGAAGGGATATAGAGAAAAAGGCAATACAGGGATAAGATCAGAAATCTAGGAGAGACCTTGCGCTGCATTTGTAGTGCAACAAACTGTGCTAACTTCCCTCAAGAGATATAATAGAAGCACAGTTTGGTGGACGTAGCTCCCATCCCGGGGGTGAACCACGTTAAATCTGTGTGTTATGTGTTGAATGAATGTGATTGCATTTGTTTATTGTCACTGGTTATTATGCATGTAATGATAGTAGCAGTAGATGAATGTATGTATTAGTCACTCATGTTAATGCAAGAGGATAAAAGATAAGTTGAAGTACCGCAGTAGGCTGTTTAAGGTCTCTTTCACGTCTGTCACTAATTACCAGTTACTCACAATAGGTTTCTGAGAAGTAGAGTTTTTCACATTGGCACAATCAACGTTAAGAGCGCAAAGTCATAGTGGTAAGATATCGCAGAGAGGCGGTATCGCATCTGCAGAGGAGCTGCGATGCGCGATACTACGAGCTGAGGGCTTAGCGTTGAGGAGAGGATGGGTGTCCCACGATGCGCAGAGATGCGGTAAGGTTGGGAATATGGCGAGTAAGTGGGAATTGTGAGACGCGGGAGGAGATCATGCGACTTGCGCAGGGTTAAGCATCGCACAGATAGAAGTGCTGCGAGTAGAAGGGGACGTGCGATGCGCAAAACTAGTGGATCTAATAGCGCGCAGGAGTAAGAGGAAAGAAGTAGGGTGCGCAGAACCTGGTCCAAGACACTTGAGTCTTGGCCAACCCATGAGATTCACTTCGGGTGAGACTTCAGATCGCTTTGCGGTCTGTTGCCGAAAGGGCCAGTGAGTTTTGGGTGTTGTTGATTAATTATAGTAAACCCGGGTCTGCCCATGCAATCAACAGAAAGCCCTAATTTCCACATCGAAACTGAAAATGATTGAAACTGAAAATGCTTGAAATTGAATTCTGCATCGACAGAAAGATGCACCTTTCAATGGAGAGTCATCCTAGCATACTTTTGCTGAAAATCTGTGGAGGAAGATCCACAAAATAGGAAGCCCTAGTTCCTGTAGATGCACAATGTCTTCTTCTCAGGTTAGCTCTGATACCATGTTAGTTTTTCAACATTTAAGCTAGCATTATGTTAGGATCTTTTCACTGAGAGAATAACAAGCACAGCAATAACATAAGCACATCACATGAGACAAGAGACACAAAGAGTTTTGGTAGGGGAAACCATAAATGGAGAAAACCCCTCAACTTCCTCTAAGATAGTATCACCACAAGATGTGAAACCCAAAACAGTAAGATGACCTCCCAACACAACAACATCCTTTTGTCTTCAGTCAAGCCAAATTATTTCCTTCTCCAAAGGTGCACCACACTTGAGAGAGCAAGTGATGTAATTCACAAGTGATAAATAGAGAGACTCTCACTCTCTATTTATATTCTTCCGTTGACTTGAAGTGCACTCAACCATGTAGGCTTAACTTACAATTACTTACTCGAGCCTACACCTTAATTAGTGTATAATAACCCAAGTGCCCCGAAACTGTGGGGACTTACCTAATGACTTGACAAGACTTGTTTACATTAATAATCCTCCCAATCGAAACATCGGGGTAAGACAATATGACTCAAATACATAATAGAAACATCCCGGAATAAACATCGAGTTACAATATATAAAATACATATAAGAATACATTCCGAAGTTACATATACATCAACAACTCCACCAGCATAGCTTTGCTCTCCAAGTGTAGGTAACCAATACCCTCCCCAAGGCCTGTATTTATATGGAGGAAATAAGGCGGTTTCGAAGGTTGAGGAGGTTGAGACAGTTAAGATAATTAAGATAACAATGCTTAACTAATCTCAGATCAGCGCATGTTTTTATGTTTAAATGTTCAGGGACATATGCGTGGGTGTGTAGAAGGACAACCCACGAATGAATCGTGACTTGCTACAAAGGCAACCCGCGAATACATCCATTCGCGACTTGCTATAAGGGACACTCGCGAATGAATCGCGAGTTGCATAAAAGGAGAGTCGCGAATACAAGTCAACATAGTAAAATGGCAAAGTAATCAACTGGATGGAGGAAGTATGTATTATGCTATAGGCCAATCGATAATGTTTTGGGCAAACCTCTATCCAAAAATGTCCTTTTGTGTGCCAACATGAGGGATGTCGGCACTCGGACGAAGAGGTGCCATTCAGGTGTATAATAGTAAAATCAGCTATAACAGATGCCCCCTAATGTGTGAGGTCAGAGGGGTCATACGATGGTCGAAATAAATTATAAGTCCATCCCAGAAGTGGAGTGATGAAGGATCCCAAATGGAAGACCAGCCACCCAATCAGCAAAGTACAATGATACAAATCTACACATACTGCAAATACATATAGCGGTCCCAGATAAATAAGAGTACAATGGCCATGAATAGGCATGATACAAGATATCACATAAGTGGTCATAGCCACGTACAATATACATAGATCAGAATCTCCAAGATGAAGATATACAAAGGATCATGATCTCCATAATGGCTAAAGATATATAATGAATCAAGATCTCCATAATAGCTAGAAATGTTTGACATATACTGGAATCAAGTCATGAGACATGAAATCTCATGAACACTGGCATGATCAAGGAGGTAGCATATAAGAGATGCCACCAATCTAGAAGGTCTTCTACACAAACCGCTACAAGTACATGTCCTACTATGTGAATAGAGGTGTTGAGGTGGAACATAGTAGTCCATCGTATGATTACCGGTCATTGATGTATACCATTAGCATACGTGAGATCACCCACCGATAATAAAAATGGGAATCAAGGTACTAGAGTGCAAACTAACAAGTGTGAATATATGTGTTGAGGTCGAACACTTGAGAGGATCCATTGATCAGGGGACATTGATGTATTCCCAAAGACTGTCGATGGTGAGAGAACCTGCCACTGATGGCTGCAAGTCTCAAGGCACTCAAAAATGACTCTAGATTAGAATCCCAGAATAAATGATCTGAAGTCGATGGGATGAAATCCGCTGGAAGGAGCGCATTAAGGCATCCCCCATCATCCAACACGAGGTACTTAGCAAAGCTGTATAATGTGGAAGGACTCAATCATAAGGTGCATGAACCGGTAACTATACCGGGAATAACCGACATGCAAAGTCAAGATAACCGAGGAATGGCCAACTTAGGTTTCAACTTCCTTGGATTAAGAGCATAACGACGTATGGTGACTAAATAAAGGTAGCATAGACTTGATATACAAATTGGGACATCTCTGCGACAGAGGCTCCATGGGGTCTGGAAGCTTAACTAGTCGATGGAGATAAACTCAGATAAATGAGTATATCTCCTAAAGTCAAACTATAAACCCAACCAATGGATGTGATATATAGTTATCTGTTCGAAGGCGACACGACTTGACAGCTGCCAAAAGATAACATCTTTCCTTTTCCGGCTTTTGGGTTTGTTTATTTTTTTTTGGACTTTTTCAAATACTTCAAAATCCTGAAAAAGAATAAAATTGCTTTATAGTTACAGACTAGGAGGAGATGAGTGTCATAGGGGCAAACAAACTAGTTCCAAGCAGTGGAACATACCTATGCTCAATGCAAGGATACATGTGTAGGATAGCGACACTCAGGGGAAAATCCCCTCCCGGAAAAAATAGGGAATCAAGCTGCAAAGGATATATAAAATGGCTCTGCATGGCTAGACATGAGACAAGCTCGGGCTATATGGCTGAAACTCAATGTCAGGGAAGCTGGTGTAAGGCTCAATAAGGTAGGAAAAGCTCATGATAATGCAATAACAACTTGACATAAGGGAGTCCTGAGGGAAATAGGCCAGCAAAAGATCAAGAGGATTATGAGGCTCTTGCGAAATGTCATGGCAATACTATACAACGGAATCCCACACCCTAAGGGACAAAACGTTAGCATAGGCACCAATTGCAAATAAGGTGCTAACTAGGGTACTCATGTAAGGTCAAGCTCTACCACTCATATCATGCCACTTCTAAAACAACAAGAAGGTTCTGTGACATAACAGAGTGAGTTCGTACCTAAGGCTATAATGAAATGGTCATAAGGTCATGCAAAATGAAAACGGTGATGAAACCTAACCAATATGCCAATTTAGACATGATACCTGAAATCATCATGAATGGGTCAATCCAATGGCTGAAACGACGCTCAAAAAAGGTCTCCTACATCATAAATTAGGTCAGAAATGGTCCAAAATGATTAGAAATAGTCCAAACTATAGGAAAGGGGGGTAATATTTTGAAAATTTTGAAAAATTTCTATAAATAGTAAATAATTCAAAACATTATAAAACATTTGAAATTTTTACCCAATTGAGCTCAAATTTTCAATAGCGAATTCCTAAAGATCCAGCCAGCGGAATCCACTACTGTTTCTTCCAAGTACTTACCCATGCTCTTCTCTCCCATTTTGATGCAAATTTTATCAAATTCCATGGTTATTTGGGATTTCTAGGCCAATCCAAAATAGGCGCTGCGGCCCACATGAAAATTGAGAGTTTTTTCGCATATAGGGATGGATATATGCGAAAATCACCGTCACAGTCGCGTACATACGCGGTTGTTTGGAAAACAGTCACGTATGCGGCCGCGCATGAGGTTTTTTAAGTATTCTAATGGGAAAACTTGCAATTTTTTGTGCAGGATGGTCCTAGAATGGAGAGAATGTGAACATGGTGATGTAGAGGAGTCAGTAAGGGCCAATCTAATGGCTCAACAAGTGCTACGTGCATGTGGTCTCTACAAAGTTTGGTGTCTTGGAGGCTTAAGGGCCAAACCAGGACTATTGCAGATGCTGGTGGATTACTGGGATCCAGACTCAGAGTCATTCCAGATAGATGGGATGTCCCTCACCATAGAGGTGGAGGACATATACTTTATTACTGGACTTTCTCGATGGGGGGAAGTACTGAACCTACATTCTCGCGGGCCCGAAGGTGGCATGACTATAGATGATTACATTGTGGTGTACTGCTATCCGGACACAAAGAAGGTGGGGATTCAGATCCCAACCAAATCTATACAGGTGCTAGGCCAAAAGGCCATCCTACTGACAATGGGCAGGATAGTAGGCTTGGCTTAACTCCACCAGGCCTCGTGGCTTCTAATGTTCTATGTAGTGGAGTGCATGAGACCCACGGTATATGAATGGAGCACTACACTACTAGGCAACATGAAACACCAGCTCAGTTATTGTAATATGGCCATAGTGCAAAAATTTGGTTTCAACAGCATACTGAGCATGTTTTTCTTTGAGCATGTTCCAGGATTGAGCCCCAGAGTTGACGTTCCTCTACATGAGGTTCGAGATCTGGCCCAACAGTGTTGGGAGGATACGATGCACAGACTGGGTGGAGGTAGGGTGTCCAACCCGTATCCAGCTGAGTTCTTTCCATGGTGGCGACGATAGATAGTTTCCATCGATGAATACCCCTACGCAGGGATATATTTTCAGGGGGACCCAGACATGCCGCTACCACCAGGATCGACATATGGTGACATAGGTAATGAATCTTGACCCTCTCTTTAAATTTTTGAGTTATTTAATTTTTTTTGTGTTTTCTGATTATATGAAATCAAAAGACATGTTTTTGGGTGACAATACATAGTGACATCTACCATATGCATGTAGATGTGGGACCACGGCGGCCTGAAGGCTTCCCTCGTCATAGATGGAGGGGAAGTGGAGATGATATCATGAGTGTGGATGCAGAGCGAATGCTCCAAAGCATTCATACCAACTTTGTGAGGTTGACACATAGAGTTCCCATGGCGCAAGTCGAGGACTTTCCTAAGGCTATGTAGCGCCAGGTGGTGGGTGTACCATGAGCATGGGTGCAATTATTTCGATGGCTAGCTAGAGCCGTAGTGACATTCCATGATCACAAGCCCCCTCCTCCTCCATAGGCTTAGATACCTGGGAGCGATACATTTTGTATTACCATGTATTATATTTTGGTGGCTCGAGAGCCCCATTTTTGTATCATGACACTATGTATTACCACATTTTGGATGTATATAAAAACTTTTATGATGATTAGCTTATTTATTTACATGTGTAAAAATTTGTGTTTGTGATGATTTTATTGTGTATGAAACAAATGCCAATCTAACACGTAGTTATCATATGAGTCATCAACTTGATTATAAATTCTTGGAATATGTATGTATGTTATATTGTCAAATTGTCGTTCTAATAATCTCACACGTAAGAATATTCTTAATAATGTCGGATCTCTAACATGGTACAAACCATTAAGTTGTGACACTACTAACTCCGAATTAAGACGTACCTCAAGAGAGAGAATGCCATGTAAAATGGTGTCCCGTAGAAGTTCAATAACAGCACTATATTCAACAACATTGTTGGAAGATGGTTGTAGACATACGCCTCCTGAAGACAATACTTGACCCATAGGAGTATAAATCACCCAAGCAGCAGAGGCTCAGTGTTGAGTGTGATAGCTCGCACCATCCGTGAATCCTATGTAGGTGGAAGGTTCCATTGACATCTTCCAAAAGAAACGAAAACTAATCACAAACCCGATCACCATAAGAAAAAGACCTAACTATGCAAAAATGTACAATAATATACAATAACCAGTCTTGGCTGAAAATTATGCATAGTATTTTTTGAGATAGAGCGCATTTCTAGGCTCCGCGAAGGCCATTCCTTCATAATCCACTAACTCATAAGCGCCCTTCTCTAACACACGTTTGACGACGTAAGAACCACGCCACATGGGGTTAAAATTTCCTACCCCCAAGGGTCCTCTCGGTTGATCCCACAAAAGGACCAAGTCTCCCTCACTAAACCTCCTTGGATGGATAGACTTATCATACTGTACCTTTACGTGACGTTTATTTACTTCTAGAGCCACCAAGGAATCTTGATGGTGCTCATCAAGTTTCTCAAGTGGACCAAACACTCCTCCAATGGGGAAGTATCTGGTAAGAGTTCTATGGCTAGCTTCAAAGAAGGAATCTTGTATTCAATCGGCAATACCGACTCCACTCCATGTACAAGTTGATATGGAGAAAAACCCGTGGCAGTCTTAACAGTGGTTCTATACACCCACAAAGAAGGATATAACATAATGTGCCAATTATTATTGCTTTGTGCAATGGTTCGTTGGAGAATGGATTTGAGTGATCTATTCACTGCTTCTACCTGTCCATTTGCTTGAGGGTAGCAAGAGGAGGAATGATCTTACTTGTACCCTAACTTTGATGCCAATTCTTCCATCATACGATTCTAAAAGTGCAAGCCATGGTCAGTGACAAGCTCTTTCAGAATCCCGAACCGAGTAATAATCTGGTTGAATACAAACTGCACGGCTGTCTCATCGTCAAATTTAACTGTAGGCATAGCCTCAGCCCATTTCGTGAAGTAATCAACAGACACTATGATATGATGATGCCCCCTAGCCAAAGCTAGGTTGCAATCCATAAAATAAATCCCCCACTTAGTGAAGGGACCGATGATGATGATGGGATGTAATGGGGCAGGTTTCAAGTGCATATTACATGTAAACACCTGGCAAGGGTGGCACCTCTTGACTGCATCAACACAATCCTTAAAGATCGACAGCCATAAATAACCCGCTCTTAAGATTTTTTGGGCTGTAGAAAGCCCATATAAATGACCACCACATGCCCCTCTATGGCAGTCATTCAGCACTACCTCAGCCTCGTCATGAGTTCAACAATCGCGTAAAATGGAATCTACCCCACGGTGGTATAAAGTGTTATCCATTATGAGGTAATTCTTAGACACGTGATGTAATCATCGTCGTTCATCCTGTGAGATATGAGTAGGGACCTTCAATGTTTGTAGATATATAATTATATCCCCATACCATGGGTCTAAAGTTGAGATTAAGAATATGTGCTCATCGATAAACGTATCTTCACAAACCAACTCCTTGGCCTCGCTTGGGAAATCCGATATAAGCTCTGCAAAAATTAACGATTTCTTCGATTTTGCCGAAACAAATTCGAGATCAAATTCTTGCAGGATGAAAATCCATTTATTATATTTTCCCCCAATCATCCTTCGAGTGAGGATGAACTGAAATAGATTGACATGGGCTACAACCAAGGTCTGGCGAAGGAGAATATAATGTCTCAACTGTTGAACCGCATGTACGGTAGCTAAAGCAAGCTTCTCGACATGAGAATAAAAAATCTGCATGTCAATAAGATTTTGGCTCAGATAGTATATGACATGCTCTTGGAGCTCCTCATCCTCTTGAACCAAAACCATCCCAATCGTCTCCATGGACGCGGCCACATAAAGTAGAAAATCATGGATATAGTCTGGGGGACTAATCACCAGGGCCAATGTTAGGGATCGCTTGAGCGCATCAAAGGAATCCTAGGCTTGCTCATCCCAACAATAGGTGGTGTCCTTCTTCAAAAGATGCATGAAGCCTCCAGTCAAATTGGTGAAATTGACAATGAATATCCGTAAGAAGTTTGCCATGCCTTGAAAACATTGAAGATGATGAATATTTTTTGGGGGAGACAACTGAAGTATTGCCTCAAACTTTAAAGGCTCGACTCTTATACCCTCTTTAGAAATGATGAATCCTAATAAGTAACCTGACTTCACACAAAATATGCACTTGTGAGGATTTAAGCTAACCAAATAATGGCGGCACCTTTCAAATACCAATCTCAAATTATAGGAATGACGCATTCTCATACTAGAATGAGCAGTAAGGTCATCCAAAAATACTTCGATAATCAATTTGAGATCGTGGAAAATCAAGGTCATTGCCCGCTGAAAAGTAGCTCCGGTGTTCTTTAGGACAAAAGGCATTTTTTGATATGGAAAATTTCCCCAAGGACAAATAAATGCAGTCTTATGTTGGTCCTCAAGTTTAATTTGTATCTGGTTATATCCGAAAAAGCCGTCCATGAAGGAAAAAACCTCGCTACTCGCACACTCATCCAAAATATGATCAATAAACGGTGTGGGGCAATTGTCCTTAGGACAGGCACGATTCAAATCATGGAAATCGGTACATATGCGGATCGCTCCCTGCTTATTATCAATCGGAACGGGGTTTGAGACCCACTCTATTAAGGGAATGGGATAGATAAAACCGACTTTCAATAGTTTCTCTATCTCTACCTTAATCGCAGGTGCCTTCCTAGGATTCACCACACGCAAGCGTTGCCGAATAGGCTTAGCATTGGGATAAGTCTTAATCTCGTGTTCAACAATACAAGGGTCGATACCTGGAATTTCATCGTAAGACCAAGCAAAGATATCACAAAATTATTTAAACAGCTCGGTGCATTCTTGAATCTCAGCATGGGAACATTCTGCCCCAATATAGACATTCTCTATCTTGCTAGGATCGTGAGAGATATTGATAGGAATCGTTGGAGATATATTTTCCATGTTTCCATCAGCCATTAGACTAGGAGAGCTTAATGGAACCATAGGACTACCAACTCTCTCGCTAAGAACCTCCCTAAAGTCCTCATGCTCCAAGCGGTCAAGCTTGGGAAGAAAGTAAGATCTATGATGGAGTTCTTCCCATGGTGGCTCAACTCCCGCCATGGCCTCAATAATCACTTCATTTGAAGGAAAAACACTATCAAGGTAGTCATGTGCGTGAGAAGAATGTACTACCCATGCAAGCAGTACATACGGGTCCTCCTCTTCCATCCACGAAGAGGAAGGACTGGGCTCTACAACACACTCAAGATTAACTTGATAAGCTACCATAGTTGTAGGCAATGGCATGTTCATCACGATAGGCTCACTCAAAGTATTCGGTGTAGGAAGAATCCAAGGATATTCCATATGAATCGTGCGAAAAGACACCGATATTATAGATGTCAAAGCCTCACTGGAACTAGACCCTATCATAAGGATAGGTGCAGGACAACTAAAAATTCCCATGAGGGATGGATACATGCCCACACCCACACTCCTAGTTGTCGACTGAGAGTGCTCGACGATTGGAATCGAAGCTCCTAAAGATGCGGTAACCGACGGATTCATGAATGACATTTTATCAATTGTAACTATCTTCCCATTAAAAGGAAAGCACACAACGCAAAATAGGGAAGAAGCTATGGCTTGCATGCTGTACATCCAATTCCTACCTAGCAAGATAGTGTAGTCAAGGGGTGCATCAACCACCTCGACCTCTATCGCAACAGTCTTCCCTCCCAAACAGACCTTAACGAAAGGAAGGATCTCGTGTGGTCTAAATGATCTCCCATCGAATGCAGTTAACATGGTCGCTGATTTAGACAAATCAGGGGAACCTAAACCCTTCCAACGTGATAAAGACATCACAGAAGCAGCAGCACCTTCGTCAATCATAGTGTGCTTGACAGTCATGTTAAGACATTCTACGTGAATCAAAAGAGAGACATAGTAAGGCAAGCGAGGCTGAAGTTTTGCGGTTTCAAATTTAATCACGGAGGAAGAGTTATCATCATTCACACCAAGGGTAGAAAGTAAAGCCTTCCTTTGCGAATGACAACTCTAAAGCACTTCCAGTGCAGACATCACACAAGGAGTATGGCCCAAATCCTCGACAACTAAATAGTTCTGGGCGGCTTGGGCATTAGGATTGTGCCCCGAACACTTAAGGAATCCCTTAGGAATGCAAGGTGTAGCTTCAGGTTTATCCATAGGTTTTTGAATATGCAAAGGAGTCCTTGGTGGATCAGGCTCATTTCCTGGGTTGGGTTGTGACAAACCATAGTCCTTCGCATGGATCACAACTTTCGCAGCACGAACCATGTTAATGCAACCACGACCACTACCCTCTGGCGGATCTTGATCACCATGAGACTGATCATGGGTCCTTGAGTTCATATTTTGATTGTGAGGTAAAGGGTTAGTCAGCACAGCTAGGCCCTGTGCCAAGAATATCAAGGCTTCATCAATACTAGGGCATAAGTAAGTGAGGTGATCGTCCTTACACAAATTGCAAGGAAATTTAACCTTACGTTTAGCTTGCTTGTTCCCCCCAGCATAACAGGAATTCTTTCCATTATTATTAGCATTTTCATTCCTATTCCCACCCTTACGATTATTCTTACCCTTCTTTTTATTCCATCCGGGTTGTTGGTTACCCTTCTGGTCCGACGATTGTACTAAAAGCACACTCGCCGTTTGGGTGGGTTGAGATGAAGCCGTGGCTTGTCCCGAAGCAGATTGGTTTATTGACAATTGACTAACTTGTTTTGCAACTGAATCCATAGGTTTATCACTTGCACAACCAACAATGCCATCGGCATGTGGTCCAGGTTTAACTTTGGGGTCGAAACTGGAACATGGGGCATTGGGAAAGATCTCATATAACAAACTGGATTGAGCATAAATCAAATGCAATTCCTGCGCCCTAAAAATGTCTTGTTCATAATTTTGCACTCTGGATGTAGAAACATCCTTTTCTATATATGGAAATAACGACTTAAGGAACCATTTGAGGAGGAATTTCGGCGGTATAAAGGCTTTAGTCAACCTCTTCCATCTACGCCACTCTTGGATATGATCCAAGATATGTGTGGATTTATCCTGCTGAAATTTTGAAAAGAGTTTAGTACCAACATCATAATAGCTGGAAGTGATTAAGAAAAGTCATCGCTAGGTCATCGAACAAAGTGAATGCTCCCCTAGGTAGCTCTATATACCATTTTGCGGCAGGCCTTGTAAGGGTGTGTTGAAATATTCTCAAACGGATTGAGTCCTAATGTAAGGAATCCGAAGAGAACCATAGGTGAAAAGTAGTAACGTGTTTGCTTGGATCCTCTCCTGATTTTCCCTCGAATTTGGGTATGTCCAATGGAAGCTTAGTAGGGACAGCCGACCAAGCTGGGTCATGAGCTACAGGATCGTTTGTCAATCTCGACAAGTTAGGAAGATTCAATGTTGCAAGGAAAGGGAGCCTAGGATGATGAGGTCAATGGACCACTCCCTAATAGTTCTGATTCACATAGGTCTGATTACCACCATGGCCTTAGCCATAGTGCCCTCCTCCTGTTTGACCCATACAGGGTGTTATAGTTGATTTCACAACTCCAGGTGAATCACACTTTGTATGTCCTTCCCCTGTCCTGCTGCAGACTCCTTAGACCCCATGGACCATTTTTTGTCCTTTGATGTTTCCTTGACCATCCCTAAAAACATGTGAAAAATGATACACGCGACTTTTAAACCTATAAGTGCGTATATACACGGGTTTGACCACTAAAACCACGTACATCGAGATGTGTACAAAATCCAAATCCTTTTGGATTTTTCCTTGACATGGATCTGACTCACTTGACTCCTGGCCTTCCCTATGCCCTGAGATCGCTTGGATTTGACCTTTCATTACCCCTTTGAAAATCTATATAAGGAACCCCTTGGTACATTGAAGGCATTAGAGATAATTGAGAGCAAAGAAACTATAGTCCATTGTTGCTGGAACTTATGCTTGAGTCTGCATCCCTTTGTCCGTTGGAGCACTTTTTTGTTCTTCCTAAGCTTTCCTTTTGCTTGTGAGCTTGCTATCTAGAGATGGAGGATTGAAGTGGTGGAGGCCCAAGTGGGGGATTCAGTTTCTCCGGTTCGTAGACGTGCCGACAGAGGTTGTATCTTGTAATCTTTGATTTATATTAATAGAAATATCTTTTTCTATCCAATAATGTGTGTTTGAATGAATATTTTATCCATTGGATTATGTCAAATGCTTATACATTATTGATTATATATGCTAGAATAGATCTAACACTATGATATATAGAATGCTTATACTGTTTACTTGTTGTTGAGGAAGTAATCTATCAATTCAAGCTGAAGTTGGATAGCTCAACGGGGATCTACTTCAACCATTCGGAATAAGGTACGAGGTCTGATCCTTTAGTGTTAGACATTTAATTTCTATTGCATATTGGAAAGGATTGATTTCTGGAGTCAAGCTGTCTGTTATGGTACCCCAAGCCATAGGAATTTATCTCCGTAACATAGGGTGGCATGGAAGCACCATAGTGTGGTGTAGCTTGACTATTCGGAGCTACAAAGCTGTAATTTGGAGAGTAAGCAGGTTGTTGATACCCACCCCCATAGGGTGAAGAACCCTGTCCATACTCCGTCCCATAATAAGGTCCACAAGTCATCGCATGTGATGTCAGATGAGACACTCTGTAAGTAGGAATATATGTTCTGGAAGTAGGAATATACATTATGGAAGTAGCAATATATGCTCTGGAAGTAGTAATATGACCTCTAGAAGTACTAACATATCCTCCTGAAGCAACGGGAGGTATGTGAACTTGAGACACAACTGGTCTAGTAACTATAGTACGGACATGACTCATAGCAACATTTTGGCCCAAAGGACCACATGAATAAGGTGGAGGGTGAACATTCGAAGAACTAGGGATAGAGGACAAAGAGACCTGAGTAATTATGTACGTGTTATTCCCTATAGTCACTTGTCTCAGATCTAGTATCCTAATAGGATCACTAACCCTAGACCTAGGAGGAATATGTGATGTAGCTTCCACTGCCGGGATGGAAGGTGCAATGTGACTTGTGCTCCCAAACCTCTCCACATGGTAAGGAATGAGAGTGCCCCCAGGCATAGTGCTAGGCTCAAACTTAGATTTGACATGAAATGCCAAATCATGTGTGGGAAAACTAGACATACCATAACTACCATAACTAGTGCTAGCGGGTTCAAAATGAGTCTCGTCATCCTCTGGCATTCCATACCGGCGATGCATCAATGGGGAATCAACCCTAGAGTAAGTAGGTCTATCATGAAAAGTAGCTATCTCAGAAATCATAGGACCTAACTCAGTCAAGTCGGGTGAAGGATCATAGTTTGGAGTAAACTCCCCATCTTCCACATGAATGGGAGAAGGTGGTTCAAGAATACCTTCAACGTGGTCTCCCATAGTGTGTGAATCAATGTGTGAAGTAGTCCACCTAGACTGTCTATTTATCTCTCCCAAAGGAGAAGGATATGTAGAAGGAAGAAGCCCTGCTAAATGACGAGAACGGCGAGGAGCCGCACCCAAATCCACAATGACTCAAAAGATATAAAAGACTCTTTATTTACACAAACCCTAGGCAAGCTATTGTGCATAGAGCAATCATCAATAAAATATAAATCCAAACACAAGCAATCAAGGGTAGGATAAGTGAGATCTCGAATGAAGCAGTTATGTCTCTCCTAGGATAGGCTTGAGACTCCCATACACAACAAGCGGAGGTACGTAACCAATTATTGTAGCCCTCAGCTTCAACATGTAAAGCGACTGTGCTGTCCGACCCCAACCTAGTCGGGACACCCGCAGAATAACCCCTGAAAATTACCCCCTTGATATCCTAGGTAAGGCCACTAAGGTCACCTCAATATAACCAATGCTTAGGAAAACAGTCGCAGGAGAGATTGACCATATGGGAAAGGTAGCAAAGCCCGAAACTCTCGAAAGAGCCCCTAGATATGAATACAATCCTAGAAATATCTCCAGTGCTACTCAATTATGACTAGGGGTCATCCCAATCAATAACTGCTCACATTGCCTCGTGCTTAACTCCCTTTTGAGAGGAGGATCCTGAGAAACACTAGTTATACCAAGGAATTATTAATTCTTGCACATGATCTAGGAACTAAGAATCAATCTCATGAAAGAATAATCAACAAATACTCATGAAATGGTGTTAATCAGAACCAAAATTGGTTTCCTTTCTGTATATTTAATAAACAATGAATGGTTACAATACCAATGTTGAGCAATGGCTTAAATCCATGAATAATTTGAATACCTAAGGAGACAATTTGAATTCAGTGAGTGAGTCTGGCTTAAATGACTCTCAACCATTGGTCCACACTCAGTTAACCACTTGACCAAAAACCTACTTGACTCACCAAACCCTAACTGAAGTTGGAGTGCAATAAATGACTGAATCTCAACTGAAGGAGATCAAACACATGTCATAGTAAGCCAACCATCAAGTGCTAGTGATCCATGAATTCATTGAACCCCGATGAGGTTAAATGAAGCTGAACTGACCATCAGAAGTTGGTGGAGGTGCCTTGTTGACTCCAGATCATTAAATAATAATAAATAATCATTAAATAATATATTTAATGACAGGAGGCACCTTAACTAACTAGTTGAATTGATTGTAACCACCAGTTAGCAATTAGGTGCATTAATGTCACTTAGATCACCCCCAAAGTGCTCCAGTTAGCCTCGTTGACTGTAGGAGAAGGCTAATTTCGCCTCCTTGACTATAGGTATGCGTGGGTGTGACTGGATGATGGCAATTAATGCTCCATTGATGTCAATTAATGTCAATTATACTTAGGATAGTGTTTTAACTAGGCCAATTTGACCAAAATAGTGTGTACGATGGTAAATGTCTCCAACAATAGCACTCTGGTTGTCACAAAAGAGGACAGTGGACAAAGTACTACCAAGATCAAACTCTGAAAGAATGCCTTGCAACCAAACTGCTTGGATGCAAGCATTCACCGCTCTTCGATACTCAGCCTCTGCTGAAGATAGTGTTATGGCAGCCTATTTTTTTCTTGACCAAGAAATAGGGCCACCACCAAACATGAATACATATCTAGAAGTTGACTTCTGATCAATAGAATCACCCGACCAATCGGAATCTGCAACATAGTGAATGCCGTAGGTCCTGGTTCCCTGAATGTACTGGAGGATCCTCTTGGGTACCTTCCAATGAAGATCATGAGGCTGCTGCATGTATCTTGATATAGCATTCATGTCATAATAAATATCAATCCTAGAATGTGTCAAGTACAACAAGCTACCAATCAGTTGTCGATAGATAGTGCAGTCCATGGGAGGTGTGTGTTTTCCTTCTTCAAGGCTGATCCCTGAAATGGAGGAAATTGTGCTACCTGTGATCAGTAAGTCATCAACATATAAAACAATGATAATTATATGACCTTCATGCTTCTGTAAATACACATTTTGATCTGATATACATCTCTGAAAGTTTTGTGAGAGAAGGAAGGCATCCATCTTGGAATACCACTCTCTTGGGGCTTGTTTTAACTCGTATAGTGACTTCTTTAGTTTGCAAACCAAAGATGGATCAGTGATGTATCCCTTAGGATGCTTCATGTATATCTCCTCATGAATATCTCCATGCATAAAGGTTTACTTAACATCCATGTGATGCACCTCCCAGTGCTTGGATGCGGAAATGGCCAAAACAAGGCGGATGGAGTCCATTTTTGCAACCGGTGCAAAGGTCTCATGGTAGTCCACTCCTTGGAGCTGAGAGAAACCTTTTTCTACCAGAATTGCCTTATATTTGTAGGTACTTCCATCAGCAGAAACATTTTTCTAAAACACCCACTTGCATTGAACCAATTTCCTTCTTAGAGGAAGAGAAACTAGCTCCCAAGTAGTGTTTTTCTGAAGAGAATTCATCTCTTCATCCATGGCAACTTGCCATCTCGGATAATTTTGAGAATGGTAGTAGGATTTTGGATCTAAAATAATCATAAAATAGCAAGTTTTGGATAGCAAATTATCAGAACAAGAGAGCGCAATACCTACTCTTTGGAAATCAGACCAGGTTCTCCTTGGATCATCCGGATTCCAATGTTGTCTCCTTTGGAGGAGAGTGTCTGTTGGGCCCATGTAGGAAGATGATTTTACACTTCAAGTTCTGATTCAGTATCTGATTATTGCTGCATAGTGATATCAGAAATAAAAGGATCCAAATCAGGGTCATCACTCCCAATTTCATCATACAAATATTCAGTGGAATAGGAAGAAAATTCAGCAGTTTTCTCCTTCACTAGTTCCACCTCCTGAAGAGGCTCATTGAACTTGACACTTCTCTCGATGATGATCTGTTTGGTATTGATATCCAGTAGATTGAATCCTTTTGATTCATCAGGATACCCAATAAACAGACATTCTATGCTCTACGGTTGCAAAGCCCTTCTTTTATCAAGCGGAATCCGGGCCCATGCAGTGGACCCAAACACCCGTAGGTTCAACACATCTGGCTTGTGTCCGAAGTATGCTTCGAAAGGAGTCTTTCCTTTCACTAATGAATGTGGCACCCTGTTCTGAATGTATGCTGCAGCATGCATGACTTCAGCCCACAAATTTGCAGCAATCTTCTTTGACTCCAACATACAATTGGTCATCTCTTTGAGAGACCGGTTCTTCCTTTCCGCTACTCCGTTCTGCTGGGGAGTGTAGGGAATTGAATGTTGGACCTAAATACCACTTTGGGAGAAAATGTACAGCAACTCATTACTGACATACTCCCATCCATTATCGGATCTCAAGATCTTGATCTTAAGCCCAGAGGCATTTTCGATCAAGGCCTTCAATTCAGAAAATTTTCACATACTTCTGATTTCGTTTTTAGAAAGAAAACCCATGTATACCTTGAAAAATCATCAATAAAAGTAAGGATTTACCTTGATACATTCATGGATGTGATAGGAATTGGACCTCTGATATCAGAATGTATCATCCCCAATATTCTTGTAGCTCAGTTTGGCTTCCCCCGATCAAACTTATGCTCAGGGTGTTTTCCAATCACACAGCCCTTGCAGACTCCTGTGGTTGCCTTGATGACTGGGAGGCCTTCAACCATGGATTTTTTCTGTAATTGTTGTATATATTTGAAATTAAGATGGCCAAACCTCTCATTCCACAGCCTACTAACCTCATTTCCATCATTTAGCAAAGCGGTGGGCTTTGCATCTGCAACAAAGTGAGAGAACTCATAGGATTTTTCATGATGATTTGCAAGGCCTTTTGCAATGAGTTTCCTGGATGCAATTTTTGTTATCTCAACATCATTTGGGATGAAAGAGACTCTCTTAGGAATTCTTGTATGTGTCATCTAATAGAAACTAAGGATATTTTCTGCTAGAGACGGTACATACAAAACTTTAGAAAAAAACCATTTTCTAGATCTACAGTACCTTGTCCTTCGGAAATGATGGTGGAGTCATATCCCATGTGGATGGGGGTGGATTTTCCAGTCTCCAAAGATGAAAAGGAGTCTTTTTCAGCCATCATGTGATTCAAAGCTCCACTGTCAATCAGCAGTGCTTTGGACTTCGAAGTGTTTTCCATGAGGGCATGACCTTTCTCATGATGTGGTTCCCGATCTTGGTGATCTCTCCTCCGAAAGCTCTCCAGAAGATTGATGTGATTCCTCTCAAGGAGAGAGGTTGCTTCATCAATATTTTTCTTCATGCAGGAATGTTCAGGGTGAAAACCCTTCCTGCAGTAAGAACACCTGACTTTTTCTTTCCCATTGTTCCCTTTTCCTTTGTTCTTCCTTGAGCCGGAAGGTTCATCATGTTGCTGATTTTCAACCCTAGGCTTGGGAGCATCAAATTTAGTTTTCTAGTTTTTCTGCTGCTTTCCTTTACCCTTCATATCTTTGGGCCTCGATACATGGAAATCTTGATCATGAGAAGATCAGATGATCCCCATCTGGACAAGCTTGTCATGTTCATTAGTTAGGGACTCAATGAAGGTATTGAGTGTAGGAATCTTCCATCTGGGGGTTGTGAGCTTCCCTGCATGGAATGTAGAAACAAAAATTGAATAATCAGCCCCGAGTTTGGAGAGGATGGCTAGGATGAGTTGATCATCCTCCTCCACTTTGCATTGCTTCAAGAGGAAAATAGTATGCTTGAACTTTGTAAAGAAATCATTCAGAGACTCAAAATTGGAAGGTTGGAGAGACATGAGTTCATTTTCGAGTTGGTAAACTCTCAAGTCATCATGCTTTCCGTATAGAGATTCCAATTTGTCCCATATTTGTTTCGGTGTCTTTAGATCCGTAAGATGGAAGAGAAGGTCATCGAAAATAGAGAGGCATAAGAAACTGAAGGCTTCATCCTTCTCGTTCAAGAATCTTGATTTTTCTATGGTGGATCTAGGCTCAACTTCAGTGTCCATGGTGACTCTATGGAGTCCTTTGGAAAGTAGCTGAACCTCCATTTTACTTTGCCATGTGTGGAGATTGTATGGAGTCAACAGAGGTACTGAGGAGGCCATCTGGATATGCTGTAGCGAATGCTTCACCTGTAGAAACCTGAAAATCAAAACAGAAAGGGAAAAATAAGGTCGGATAGCCTGCACATTCTAGGCTTTCATAAAACCTAGCATAGTCAATCAAGCAAGCTTGATCAACAAGTTCTTTACTTGAGATATTGAGTGGTAAGCCTTGGCTTCTGGTGCAGTGCTGGAATTTTGAGCTATTGCTCACTTTTCATGGAAAAATCTGTCAAAAAGCTTGTTTTTGAGAGATAGATCTTCGTCTCGCCGTAATATCTGATACCATATTAATTCTTGCACATGATCTAGGAACTAACAATCAATCTCATGAAAGAATAATCAACAAATAATCATGAAATGGTGTTAATCGGAACCAGAATTGGTTTCCTTTCTGTATATTTAATAAACAATGAATGGTTACAATACCATTGTCAAGCAATGGATTAACTCCATCAAGAATTTGAATACCTAAGGAGACAATTCAAATTCAGTGAGTGAGTCTGGCTTAACTGACTCTCAACCATTGGTTCACACTCAGTTAGCCACTTGACCAAAATCCTAATTGACTCACCAAACCCTAATTGAAGTCAGAGTGCAATAAATGACTGAATCTCAACTGAAGGAGATCAAACACATGTCATAGCAAGCCAACCATCAATTGCTAGTGCTCCATGACTTCAATGAACCCCGATGAGGTTAAATGAAGCTGAACTGGCCATCAGAAGTTGGTGGAGGTGCCTTGTTGACTCTAGATCATTAAATAATTATAAATAATCATTAAATAATATATTTAATGAGAGGAGGCACCTTAACTGACTGGTTGAACTGATTGTAACCACCAGTTAGCAATTAGGTGCATTAATGTCACTTAGATCAACCTCGGAGTGCTCCAGTTAGCCTCATTGACTGTAGGAGAAGGCTAATTTAGCCTCCTTGGCTGTAGGTAGGCGTGGGTGTGACTGGATGATGGAAATTAATGCTCCACTGATGTCAATTAATGTCAATTATACTTAGGATAGTGGTTTAAATAGGCCAATTTGACCAAAAGAGTGTGTATGATGGTAAATTTCTCCAACGGGAATTTCACACACTCACCTAGACAGACACATACATGTTTTTGTTTAGTGGTCTTGGAGAATTGTCTCACAATGAACTATTCTAAGACCCTAAAACCTAATCTTGTTGGTGAAACCTATCAAATAAAATAGTGTAGTTCATTTTAATTAAGCGTTGATTTTTATTGGCTTTATTACTCAAAAGAGGTATATGGCTGTGCAACTAATGGTGTTATGACACAACATGAAGTAAAATGCACACCTAACAATCAATGCAAATGTATTGTGTCCATGAAAAACAAGGTATGCTACTACGTGAAATGCATAATTTTCTTCAAATGATAAATGCAAGCTTTCCTATATGAAATCCTGACTAATACTCCAAAGCAAATCTAATGCAAGATGCAATGCATGATGATAAGCAAATATTTTTGGATTTTTTGAAATAAAAATGAGATATAAAAGCAAAAGAATGATTCTACAACCCCCAGACTCTGCAAGCACACTCAAGAAGCACTCAAGCAAAGTACTAAGGTAAAAGAAATCTAATGCACTAATCCCAAAACAAAAAATCAAAAATGCAATGTCAAGAACATTCTTAAAAAAAGAAATTCACCCTAAAAAAATGTCTCTGGTTAGAAACAGAGGTGTATACAAACTCTGGTAGTATCAAAGGAGACTCAACAATCATAACAATTCACCCAACAACCCTCCAACTTCCTCTAGAAGGAAAAACTACGGGCATACATGACTGTTCACAGTAAACCTGCGTGTGTACGCGGAAATAGCAATGAAACCCACGTATATACGTGACTGTGAGTTAGAAACTCGCGTACAGGAAGAAAGGTGCATAAAAATAAAGACAAACAAATAAGTTGAGACAAACTTCACATCAATCAGACACTACTAGGAAAACACGCCCCCAGACCCGACACAGAAACAAGAGAAAAAAATCAATTCAAAGTCATTGAATGCCTATAGAAAACCCCCAAAAGACAACTACTAGGAACTCCCCAGCGGAGTCGCCAATTCTATTATGGAGAGAAATTCCTATGGCTTGGGGTACCACAACAGACAGCTTGACTCTAGAAATCAATCCTTTCCAATATGCAATAGAAATTAAATATCTAACACTAAAGGATCAGATCTCATACCTTATTTAGGACGGTTGAAGTAGATCCCCGTTGAGCTTTCCAACTTCAGCTTGAATTGATAAATCACTTCCTCAACAACAAGTAAACAAGACAAGCATACTATATATAGTGGTGTTAGATCTATTCTAGCATATATAATCAACAATGTATAAGCATTGGAAATCACCCATGGATGAAATATTCATTCAAACATACATTATTGGACAGGAAAAGATATTTCTATTAATATAAAATCAGAGATTGCAATGGATACAACCTCTGTCAGCACGTCTGTGAATCAAAGAAACTGAATCCCCCACTTGGGCCTCCACCATATCAATCCTCCATCTCTCGATAGCAAGCTCAAAAGCAAAAGGAAATATTAGGAAGAACACAAAAGTGCTCCAAGGGACAAAGGGATGCAAACTCAAGCATAAGTTCCGGCAACAATGGACTATAGTTTCTTTGCTCTCAATTCTCTCTTATGCCTTCAATGTACCAAAGAGTTCCTTATATAGATTTTCAAAGGGGTAATGAAAGGTCGAATTCGAGCGATCTCAAAGCATATGGAAGGCCAGGAGTCAAGTGAGTCGGATCCATGTCAAGGAAAACTCCAAAAGGATTTGGATTATGCACACATCCTGATGTACGTGGTTTTAGCGGTCAAACCCATGTATATACGCGATTAGGGGTTTAAAAGTTGCGTATATGAATTTTCACATGTTTTTAGGGATGGTCAAGGAAACATCAAAGAAAAAAAATGGTTCAAGGGGTTTAAGGAGTCTGCAAAGGGATAGGTGAAGGCCATACAAATGTGATTCACCTGGAGTGGTAAAATCAGCTATAACAGTTTTCAACTCTGAAAAAGTAAAAAAAATAAAAATAAAAACATAAAAATTCGGACAGGAAATTATATTATCTTTGGCAGCTATCGATTCATGTCTCCTTCGAACAAATCATTGTATATCACATCCATTGGTTGGGTTGTTAGTATGAATTTAGGAGTTGTACTCGTTACTCTGACTTTTCTCCATCGACTGGTTATGCTTCCAATCCCTATGGAGCCTCTGTTGATGCCTCATGTGTCATGGAGTTGTCCCAGTTTTCATGTCGATTCTATGTTTCCTATGTTTAGTCATCATTTTCCTTATGCTCTTTTTCAAAGGAAGTTTAGTCTAAGTCAGCCATTCCTCAATTGTCTTGACTTTGCATGTTGGCCATTCCTGATACAATTACTAGTTTGTGACATCTTGTTCATTTGAGTTCTTCCACATTATCCAATGTTGTTGAGTACCTCGTGTTGGTTGATGGGGGGTGCCTTAATTCCCTCCTTCCAGCGGATTCCATTCCATAGATTTCAGATCATTTATTCTAGAATAGGAGTCTAGAGTCCATTTGAGTGTCTTGAGACTTACACTCATCAGTGGTAGGTTCTCTCACCATTGAAATTTTTGGGAATACATAAGTGTCCCTTGATCGATGGATTCTTTCAAGTTTTCGACTTCAACACATCTATTCACACTTGTTAGATTGCACTATGTACCTCAGTTCCCTTTATCATTATCGGTGGGATATGTCACATATGTTAATAGTATACATCAATGACCAGTAATTAGATGATGGACTATCATGTTCGACCTCGACACCTTTATTCACATGATAGATGTACTCGTAGTGATTTGTATAGAAGACCTACGAGATTGGTGGAATTCCATATATGCTACCTCATTAATCGTGCTAGTATTCATGAGATGTCATCTTTCATGATGAGATTCTAGTATATCATCAGATATCTTCTTCCATTATGGATATCTTGATTCATTGTATATTGTACATGGTGATGATCACGCATGACATTTTTATATCATGCATATTCATGGCCATTGTAATCTTATGTATACAGGACTTCTATATGTATATTTGCAGTCATATGTAGAGGTTTATCATTGTATTGTACCGATGAATGGCTGGTTATTCCACCTAGGTATTCATTAATCCACTTATGGGATGGATATAATGTATTTTTTCCATCATGTTACCCCTTTGACCTCACACATTAGGCTGAATCTATTTTAGATGATTTTACCACACTTGGTAGATCACATCTTTATGGCCTTCCATGTCCCTCTCTATAGACTACTTGGACCCCCTTTACTCAAATTATACTTTGATGTCCCAATAAAGTCCCCCAAAAACACATGTTTATGTGTATACGTGAATTTTAAAGCAATATCCGCATGTACATGTAGATTTTGATACAAAACCCACATACATCAGGAAATGTGCATGAAGACAAAAAAAATTGGAATTTTCCTCATAGAGTCCTGAATAACTTGACTCTTGGCCTTCCATATGCCTTGAGAACCCTCATAATTGACCCTCCATTGCCTATTTGGAGTGCTATATATTGAGCCTCTTGTATACATTGAAGGAGGAGAATATTGAGAGCAAGAAAACTATAGTTCATTGTTGCATCACTTGTTTGTGCTTGAGTTTGTCTCTTTGTCTCTTTGGAGCACATAGTGCTTCTCTTCCCAATATTGTCTTTTCTTTGTAAGCTTTCTATTGTGATGGAGGATTGAAGTGGTGGATGCCAAGGTGGAGGACTTGGTTTCTCCGGTTCAAAGACGTGCCAACAGATTTTCTCACTATTGTATCTTTGTTTTATTAATAGAAATATCCATTTCATTTCTAATACATGTGCATAAATATTAATGTTGTATCCATGGATGTATTTATTTTCTTATCCACCGTCCGGAATAAGGTACGCTTCATATCCCTCAGTGTTAGATGTCTTTATTTCTTTTGCATATTGAAATGGATTGATTTATGGTCTCATTCAGTTTGTTCTAGTACACCCCAAGCCATATGAAGTTTCTCTCCATAACAAAACCCAACAAAACATCCCCTATATATATGTATAAGATAGAACCCCAAAAACATGTATACTCCTCCTTGCTTCTCTCTCTCTCCTATGCGCTACATAAGTGAGTTTAAGTGTTCAAATGAGAAACACAACTCCTCTATTTATGCTCTTTTAGTCACTTGAATTTTAACCTAACAAGTCGGCCCCACTAAACTGACTAGGTCGACTTCACCTAGGAAGACTCAAAACAATATTTTATATTATTCATTAGGGTACTAATGACCCAAATTATAATGGAGGCTTTACCTCATGACTCTATGATGACCAAATATAATAGTAACATCCCGACGAAGGAATAAGACATTTCCCTTGGGATACATCAATAAAATACATTTATAATATTCTTCGAAGTTGCAATATTTCAGCACATACATCTTGGAATGATTAGTAATGCAAATACATCTAGGAAATATTTATAGGAACAATAGAAAGAAAAGTCCAACCATCCCAAGAAGAAAAATCCTCACAATAATAATCCAAACAAGGGTCCAAAACCCTCTCAGTCAACTCATTCTTTAAAAAATGACAAAGGAACCAAGCCAACAAGTAAAAATATTGAGCATCATTGCAACTATTACGAGAAAGATAATCATGATGCATCTAAATGTTTCAAGAAGATGAAATTCTTGGAAGTAGCAATGAAGAAGCATCACATCATCCTTGATTCGTATTCAAAATCTACATCTCATGGACATGCACTTTGCGCTTCTGGTTTTTCTTATACTACATCTTCTTCTTCTACTTCAAATGAGTGGCTCATTGATTGGAGAGAAAATTATCATATGGATAAGGATACAACCATATTTTCTGCTATGCATGAATGTAACACCAAAAAAATATTTATTGGTGATGACAGATCTCTAAGTGTTGTAGAATATAGAACAGTTCTAGTAGATAATGGTAATTTTAGTGATGTACTATGTGTTCCAAGAATTTCTTGCATTTGTTGTTAGTCTATCAAATCACTCATTTGGGTGAAGGTAAAACTACAACATTTACACCTCACCAAATTGTAATTAAGGATTTTAAAGATCCTAAGCATGTCCTATCTACCAAAATTGTTAATGTTATTACCTGGTTGTACAAATTTAACAACTTTGGGTCATCACCTTTTCATTCAGTTTTTGTTACTCATAGTGATGACTTGAGAAAACTTTGGCATGAGAGATTTGGACACTTAAATTATCGCTTATTGCAAAACTATGTAAAATAAATATGGTGACAGGTATTTCGATGGTATCTTGCAGGGATGTGTTTGTTCCGGTGTGTACTCGAAAAACATCATCGGGACAGTTTTGACAAACGTGCCTCTTGAAATGCGTTGATTCCCTTGGAGCTTGTGCATAGTGACTTGTGTGGTCCTCTTTCATCTTGTTCATTTCCTGGTTTTAAATATTTCTTAACGTTAAATGATGATTACTCCAAACACACTTGGGTTTATTTCCTAAAAGTTAAGAGAGAAGTATTTAACATGTTCTTGGCCTACAAGGCCCTTGTTGAATAAAAATATGGTCATCAAATTCTTAAGTTAAGACATGATAATGGAGAATAATATGTTAACAACAAGTTCACTGCTTTCTATACTGAACAAGGAATCCAACAACAACACACTATTCCATATACACCACAACAAAATGGTGGAGATGAACGAAAAAACCACACTTTAAAAGAAATGGCTAATTGTATGCTCCAAGCTAAGGGACTAAATCTTTAATTTTGGGATGAATCCATAAATTGTACAAATTACATAGTAAATCATACCCCCACTAAAGCTTTACAAGGTATCACACCGGAATAACATGGAGTAAAATTAAACCAGATGTAAGTCACTTCCGTGTGTTTGGTAGTGAAGCATGCACTCACATTCGAGATGAAAAATGAAAAGATTACATCCTAAAACTAAAAAGTGCATATTTGTTGGATATTTTGAAGATGTAAAAGGTTATATACTTCTTCAACCACATTCTCATGATATAATTATTAGAAGAGATGTAAAATTTGATGAAAATATCTTTTCCTACAAGCCTAACTCGATGTTTGTGCCATCTTTGGCCTGTGATCCTAATTCAGCGCTTGTGCCTTCTTCAAAACTCCTTGAAAAATTTCCAAATCCAGTTTAGGATGATGATAGTGAGGATGAAAATCCACCTTTTCTTGCTCATTTTCTTCCAATTGCACCAACACAAAAGGATTCCTCAATGGGTCTATACAACATGTGAAGCAACTAGTGATCTTTGAGGTGATCCGAGATATCAACGTCGAACACGTTCTCAGTTATAGTGAGCCTCTTCTATTTTAGCTCAAGTTTCATATAATCATGATTCATATACTTTTACAAAATCTCTAGGGAATGTAGATTGGAATGCAACTATGGATGACGAATATCGTTCTTTAATGGCGAACGATACTAGGGATCTTGTACCTCTTCCAAAAGAAATAAAACTTATCAGATGTAAATGGGTCTATAGAAATAAGTATGCATCAGATGGAAGTGTTGAAAGACATGAGGCAATGTTAGTTTCCAAAGGTTCCCAAGTTGAAGGGATTGACTACAATGAAACCTTTTCTCTTGTCGCAAAAATGAACTCCATTCGCCTTCTTCTTTCCCTTGCAACCTTACATAAATGGGAGGTCCATCAAATGGATGTAAAGTCTGCATTTTTACATGGTGATTTATAGGAGGAGATTTACATGGAACAAAATCCTATATATGTTTAGAATAATTCTAGCCTTGAAGGTCTCCTTAAGAAATCCTTATATGGACTTAAACAAAATCCTCGAGCTTGGTATTCCCAAATGGATAGACTTCTACTTGATACTGGTTTTTATAGATGCCATTTTGACTCGAATGTCTATACTAAGAAAGTAGGAAACCATTTTATCATCCTTGTTCTATAATGTTATGATCTTATTCTTATTGATAGTGGCCTTCAGATTTTAACGCATGTGAAATCTAGTCTTAAGAAAAATTTTGAAATGTCATACTTAGGACATTTGCATTATTTTCTTAGTCTCCAAGTTTTGAAAACCAAAGAAGGAATCTGTCTTTCTCAGTATAAGTATGCTTGTGACCTTCTTCTTGGCTTTCACATGGAAGATTGTAAAACAACCCTTTCTCCCTTCAAATATGGAGTCAAACTTTATTTCACTTGTAATTCACCTAAAGTAGATGCCACCTTGTATCGTCAGCTTGTTGGTAGTCTCTTATACTTGAATCATTCCCGTCCTAACCTTTCTTTTGTTGTTAGTCAGGTTTCCCTCTATATGTAAACACCCCATGAAATTCACTAGAAATCATAAAAAAATACTTCGATATATTCGGGGTACAATTTACTTTGGGATTCATTGGAGTACGGGGTGGAATCCCTTGTTTATTGGTTTCATTGATTCAAATTGGGTTGAGGATCTTGGTGATCAAAGTATAGGATCTGGACCTATCACTTGGGCTTGTAAGAAACAAAAAGATCTTACTATTTCTTTGGCAAAAGTAGAAGATCGAGCTGCATTTAATGCCAGTCTGGAAGCTTTATGGCTTCGACATATCCTTTTAGAGTTTGGATTTGAGCAAAAAAAACCTATTTCGCTTTGGTGCAACAATCAAAGTGCCATCAAGCTTTCCAAGTATCCATTTCAACATCAACGCATAAAACACATTGAGCTACATATGCACTTAATCAGAAAGCTTGTTCAAAATCACATTCTTGAAGTGATCTTCTTCCCTACAGATGATCAAGTTGTATACATCTTCACTAAGTCTCTTACAAAAGCGAATTTTCCTAAACTTTGAACTGTGTTAGGAGTTTAGGAACTTATCATTAAGCGGGGATAGGTTCTAATGCCTCCTTCCTTCTCCTAATAGTGTCACTTTTGAAAATCCTTCAATCCTATCCAAAGTTGTTCTTAAGGGGGGATGTTAGGATATTTAGACACTTAGGAGATAGCTCATATCAAATTGTTATAATATATTCGTTAGGAAAAATGTATTTCTTTAGTATGCATTAGTATGCATTTGTAAATATCTAATACGATGGTCATGATATGCTCTAAACATAGAGTGATCCGATGATTCATATTCTCTTATATCATAACTACCTTTGTTCCATGGCTTAACACCTAATTGGTCCATAATATCTATTTAAAGAGCATGGAGGGTCATTGGCTAGTTGATCGATTATGAGAATATCATTTGTAACTTTCTTTCTTTTGCATAATAAACTACCTCAAGTAGCTATTTGGATGGGGTCGTGGAGTGTTTCCCTTTCAAAGGCTTAAACCACGTGAAAAAATCGGTGTGTTGATCTATAATCTGTTTGTGTGAGTGGCTGCTCTAGATGTTCGATCCTTTTGAAATATCACGTGTATCGAAACATTTAAACAACCAATTCTAGTCATCTCTTTTGTAACCATTTGGTTTTAAGAAATATCCAATATATTTGAAAACCTCCTCCATTTTGACCATCTGATATGGAAATAAAAATTTAATTTATTCATAAACCCCTTATCAAAACAATTATGTAGAAACCTAGATTTTTTTAGTATCACTGCTATACTTGAAGCAACACAAAAGTAGTGATAATATCTTGACAGTGTTCCCAGTCCCGGAAAGATCCCCGTCCAAAGGTTGGCACATCATATAAAAAAAAAAACATGTATATCAATCTTAAACATATATTACACTCTTATATTAAAGGGTGAAATTTACCTTAGTTCTTTTAATACATTTAGAAAAAAAATAAACATTTATTATGTGGAACAAGCCATAAAATTATGAATATTTTGATGCACCTAATTTTAAGATTATTGTTTTTAATAATATGTTTTATTACCAACCTTCGTGTGCACAATTTTTTTTTTTAAATGTGGTTTACCATTTGTTAGAGGGCTACTCCACGGAAAATCCCAACATCCGATATTCAAACTGAATCAAGGTATGGCCAGCTCATCATTCACACATTTATTACAAAGGGCTCCACAAGAGCATCATGTCACTTACAAGAGTAGAACCTGGGTGGTGAGGGTAACATTCATTCCTCCCAACCACCCAAGCTACATCCATTCAACACCTCTGTATGCACAATTATGAACATAGTGTTCAACTTCTTTCATAAAGTAAATGAAAACATATATTTAAAAAAAAAAAAACTGTAATTTTCTTGAGATGAATAAAATTACATTCTTCATATTTTTTTCTGTGGCATGATATTTTAACTTTTTATTTTCTAAAGCGTGGCATGATATTTTAACTTCTAATAAAAGAGCAAACTTATCAAATTATTTTTAAAACCACATTCTTACATTCTTTTCCGTTTAGCTAACACAGTAAAACACACACAAAATTATAATATCTATTTTTCTGGAAAAAGAAAACTATCGTAGTTTTAGCCTCAAGAGTGCATCAAATCCTTACAAACATCAATTTAAAAGTAGTACATGCGTATTCAATAATAGCCATTTTCTATTTAATAACAATAGAGCTTCATTTAAATTTTCTAGTTGATAATCGAATTGGCCATTACTTCTTGAAAAAATATTTAAGAATATCGTGGCATTAACAAATTTAAATAAACATTTTTATAAGTTAGTTTTTTTTTGGTTACTTTGAAGTGTTGACACCATGTTTAATGCGCTTTAAAAGATCAATAGAGGTATATGGTATATGTTCATATTTTTTATGCTTTGAGATGGATTAGTATATGAGAGATGGTTCATGATGTATTTTTATAACTGAGATAGCTTGCTATGTGATTGCTTGACCTCAAATGGTTGTTGGCATGGTATTATTCCTCAAGGAATTAGAGTTATGGTGTTTTTTCCCTTGGTTATTATTGGTTGTTGAATAAATGACTAATAATTTCTGAGTTTTTCACTCTATACCTCCAAAGTTGGGGTGGTTGGCTTGGCATTTAGGCCTATTGAGGTTATTAGAGTCTATGTGTTAATGTATAAACATGCTAGACATCATGGTTGAGTCATATGAACATGTCTAAGTCCCCCTAGGTTTTTTCATTTTTTTTTTAATTTTTAAAATTTTTCAGTGTTTTTTATGAAAATTTAATTTTTCCAAAACTTAGGCTATTTTTTAATAGTTTAATTGGAAAAAATGATTTTGTAATAAAAGTGGGCCAAATAATCAGTTTCAGTCATGTAGATGCTCATTTTCAAGCTAAGAGCACCATGTAAACCCATGGACCCACTATTTCCTAGTTTTGAGTGATTTTTCATCACTGGGGTCAGAAAGCCCCAAAAAATCATTTATTGATTATTTTAATTAATAAATTGGTGAATAATGGAGCAAATCTAGAATCATAGATCAGTGGATTCTCAACCGATTTGCTTGAAATTAGACAGATCTAAACCAGATTGACTGGATCTGACAAATCCTTGATTGAAGGAGGTGATCAAATCATATCTAGAGTTGATCTTCAACATCCTTTATGGGGAATTTTGCCCTCCCTCTCTCCTCCACACGTTTTGGCTCATCTGGATGAGTTTTGGTGGATGCTTCAGTGAACAGGTTGAGGTGTCAGTCAGATCAGCTCTCCGATTAACAATTGCACTCAGTGAGACTCAGATCTGGCTCAGTTAGACACAGGTCATGCATTGATGGACTCTCCTTCAGCTACACTAGTCTATCTCCTTGGGATTCGTGCGCCCCTGGGCTGGATCTCCTTTTTTTTGGTATAAATAAAGCTCAGGTTGTCTCTTCCAAGCTAGTTAGAACTGGGATTGAGGTGTTGCTGCTATTGTACTGTTGTTATTGTTCATTTGAAATAAAGAGAAGCTTTGGAGGCAAGACGGTATTGTGCCATTGTATGTGTGGATGATCATTGCCATTTTTTACTAAGGTAACCTGTATCTGTGTTCATAATTTGCTGATTGCCTGTGGATTCATTGCTAAGATTGATAATAAGCTTATTATAATCTTGATAGGAAAGGTTATTTTCAATAAGTTTATTGGCCATCTCTTTCCTTTGATGCATGTTTAGAGATCTAGATTCAGCATGTTCTATAAGCTTATATGCATGTTATTCTAAATCTCTGTGTATGTACTAATCGGATCTCACAAGTATTTTGGTAAGTTTTTTTATTTCAGCTGAGCTGTAGGTTCCTCTATTGGAGAGGATGCTAATCTATTTTGCTTCTTCACTCTCTCTAAAACCTTCCAAAGGCATAGTCCCTCTACATTCCACCTGAAAGCTTCACGGTGGATCTTCAAGGCTACCAACATTTCTCTCCTCCTCTTCCTCCTTCAAAATCAACTCTTTTACCCGGTTACTTTGTTCATAGCTTTGATATTGTTTAGATCTATCATATTAAATTAAATTTAACATAGATATATCTTCAAAAATCCCATAATCTAGATCTTACTCTTAAAAGGTTTCATAAGCATTCTAGATCTTGCTTTAGGGAAATCGTCCTTTTTGCATGGAATTTTAAAGAAAATTTGTAGCTTGCATGCATTAGATTTTTTTTTTCTGTTATAAAATATAAATATAGAAATCAGTACACATCATATTTCCTGCCTAAAAGGCAAGCCAAGATCCTAAGGAAAGCTTGCTTTCCTTGGTTCCCTTTTTACATTTTTTAACTAGTTTTTACTTAGCTTTTTTTTGGTTAAAAGTAAGCCGACCCAAAGGTAATTTCAGAGTGCTTTTGGGCATATTTTATTCTAATAATATTGCTGGTTTTTAGCAGGTATAACAAAAAAAGGGAGGAGCTGCTGCTCGAAAGTGACTTTTGGGCCTTCTAAATCCCCCCAGGGGTCTCCCCTTTTGATTGAAATCTTTAATTTTTGCACTTTGCAAGCTCTTTGTTTCATTTTGTATAAGAATTAAGAGGCATTATATCAGTTTTATAATATTGTAACCACTAGTAATAAAAATAATTTTGAATAGGCTCTTTTGAGCTCATTCCCCATCCCCCCTTGGGGGGATTTGCGTCCGTGTCATTTTTGCTTTTCGTTCATCTTTTTTCAATCTAGTGTAGTATTAATCTGTAGGGTAGTATAATTTGATTTAAAATAAATTCCATATTCCATTTCTATTGGTTTCAAGGTAACTTTAATACTTACCCCACGAGCCTCCTTTTGAGCCGAAAGGTGAACAAAGGTTTGTGGTATTCTAATTAGAAAATTGTGTTTTTTTTTATATCTTTTTATGTTTCATTTGCTATCATCATTTATTTCAGTAACCATAATAAAATCAACCCCTCCTTGATTCCCCGATTGAGGTCCACTTGGACCGAAAGAGGTTCCTGGAGGGTTTTCTTTTTAACAAGAACATCCATCTCAAAATTTACTAAAATTGACAAGACTCCGGTGTGTATGATCTGCAGTTGGCTGCGGGTCATTTGATCATTCAATATTTATTAAAAGCATTTGAGTGACTAGTATAATTAGGATTCACTCTCCCAAATTGACAAACCATCAGGTGAAAATCCAACACCTAGATCAAACCATTACGGTGGCAAAATACCCAAAGGAAGCGGGAACTTCTGAAAAGTGACCTTGGGGAACCGATCTATGTCACACCCTAATGGGTGTGTTATCAACAATAGCCCCAGAGACTCCATTTAGCCCACATATTCCTTGCGGGTAGCCGTGAAGGTTTATTTTTGGACATACTCCAAGTACTCTCGTGTATATCTGGAGTCCACCCCCTCGCCTAATTTTAATCAACTCATATTTCACATTAACTTAAAACGTACCAAGAGGCAATTGCAAAAAATTCACTCCAAGAACATGCAAGTACATTGATTTTATTTTGACTCCATTTTAAGGCACTGGTTATTTTCTTGCTATATATATATATATTGTGTCTCAACATTGTGCTTTCGTGCGCTCATTTTGTATCTTGTCATCTATGGTTGTTTTTGGTTAAATTTCAAACTCCTAAGTAATTCATTCAGTTTAACATCACCATACTAGGTAATTAGACTTAGTAACTTAATAGGGTCTACCCCCCTTGGCTTCGTTAGGAGTTAAGCCTAAACGGAGGAGTCAAGAACAAGGTGATAGCCTTGACTCAAGACTTGCCCCCAAGGACACACCGAGTGGCTTGAAGATTTCTGCCATGTGACCCAGGTGTGTGAAAGGCGATAACACTTTTTGGCGCCATTGCCGGGAATAAATATTTTTATTCCCAAGAATGACTTAGCTTAACTTTTTTCTAAACAACTAAAAAGATAAAAACTTTTGATTGATCTAGTCTTTAAAAAACATAAAAATTAAAACTCGATCCATTTGGCGACTCCACTGTCTAACATCCCTTCAAGAATTTCTACCCAAATAAATCGCTGACAATTATTCAATCCTATCCCTGATCCCGAAAGGTTTATTAGGGAAAAATTGAATAGGCAGACTTCTTGTAGAAACCTTGAAAATTTAGGAGACCAATCCCTCTCAGATATCCATCACATATTTGTAGAGAGTCATGTTCACCAATCTCACGAAATGACAGAATTATTCAAACCCATTGACTTTTCTCAGATAGCAGGTGCTCCCCATGCCATTCCAAAAGATGCTATCAAAAAGCTCCCCATATTTGAGGGCAATGATGCCATCACTACAAGTCTCACCTTCGAAAGTTTGAAAAGCACCTGGTCAGTTATTGCAATGATGTTTCCCATGACCATGACGATGTCAAAATGAAGCTCTTTGCTTTATCCTTAGAAGATGATGCTAAAGAATGGTACTTTGACCTAGATGATGATTCATATAAAACTCTTAGTGAATTCCTAGAGGGTTTTAAGAAGAAATGGGGAGAAAAGAAAGAACCAAGACATCTTCTTGCTGCCCTTCATAACATTAAGAAGATGGAGAATGAAACCATGGATGAATTTAACACTAAGTTCAAGCATGTGGTTGCAGACCTCCCTAACGAAATCAAGCCAAAGGATGCCTCCATTCTCATATCTTACATCGAAGCTTTTACTGGTGATTTGAGGTACCAGTTAAGAGACAAAGAGCCGGCCAATCTAAAAATTGCTCAGGAATTGGCCGAGAAAATAGAAAAGAATATGCACTCTTCAGGAAAATTCAACATTCTAGGTTACACTAGGGAAAACACTTCATACAACAAAGAAAAGGGAAAATCTGTTGAATCAGAAGAAAAGGGAGCCTCTAAAGATCCCATGGAAAAGGTAACATACATGATAAAAGACTTGGTTACTAGTCAAAACCAACTAATGGCCAATCATTCTGCACACTTGAATCACATTCATAATAGATTGATCACTATGGAAAGGAACAATGGACCTAGGAACTTTCAACCCAAGTAGAATCAGATGTATCAAGATAATTTTCCTTAGCAGGAGCCTAGGATTCCAAACCAGTTAGACTCAACTAACATGGTAGAAGAAGTAATTCCATGGTGTAGACCCTATGAACAATTCCACCAAGAAAGCACTTGTTATGTTGCAAATCAAGTCATGGAACATGGACTTCCCGAAGTCAGTA
>LPNX010060527.1:21522-46702 GCA_001517045.1 Pseudotsuga menziesii | reverse complement strand
TAATGAAGACAAAGAAAACTTGATATCAAAACCTGATATCAGCAATGGGGAATCCATCACATCTAACATAGATGATGGTGATGACTATTGGGATTTTTGCGGATATCTTATTAAGAATCCTATCTATGTTATATCCAACAAGGGGAGTGTCTATTTAGAAATTTGTGGAAGTCCAATTTACTATGCCTCCATAGAGGGAAGCATGGATCTGGAGACCTTGGAAAACCTTAGTATGGAAGAGGAGCATTTAGAATTTTCATGTGATCATTCAGAGTCATATCATGCAGAGCCGCACAAGGGTATCAGTAATGAAGACATTAAGAAGCAATGTTGTGAAAATTCAAATGTGATGCAGTCAGTGGAATATCAGTATCAACCATCTTTTTCACATATAGAGGTTCCTTATGATTTGGAGCTACTTAGGGCTTGTGCAATGAGTTATTATTTGATAAGCCCTGGTGATCAGTATGGTGATGTAGTCATTCTACCTCATCATTCTAATTGGTATATCAGTCCTATCCAGTCATGGATAGAAGCAACCTGCATGAGCACATACAAGTTGGGGAAGAATTTTTATGAAATTATTCATGCCTATAATCTCCCATCCATCCTGCCCATTCTGAATCATCACGTAGGTTTTCATTTTCTGAATAAGGTATCCTTACTTTGGCTGGTAACCAAAGAGAAGGAAAAAAGAAATTATGTTAATAAAATGCTTAGGTGGTTACATTGGATTTTTTATTACACTTAACCCTTTTTATATCATGCTTAGAGTAGGAAAATAAGTTCCTTGAAAGAGAGCATTTACTTTCTGCATTTCTATTTTATACTTAGCTATAGTACAACTTTGCTTCTTTTAGTTACATTTATTTTGTTTAAAGAAATCATCTTAATGGTTCATTTGGTTTTTATGTAAATCTTGTGCTACTGATGTTTTCTTGACAAGTTGAGATGTTTTTATAGGTTGTATAAACCAAGGATTCTGGTGTTCCCATATCCTCTCCTTGCCCTATGACCAGATCGAGCACACGTCCTGTAGTTGGAGCCAAAATGTTACCACCTAAGTTGTACTTAGTGGTTTTTTTATCAAGTGAGCCTGGTGAACCGGACAAGGATAACTTGTTCGGACTTCAGAAGACCTTTGGAAGTACTTTTGGGAAGTGCGTGTTGTACTATATCACATGTTCATACCCCATGGGGGAATTGAAATAAATGTTCTAGCATGAAAGTGTCTGTAAAAGACTCGGTCTCTTAGACTTTATTTGTCAATCCGATCAGCCCAGGGTGTTTTTTCCCTTCGTTATTATTGGTTGTTGAATAAATGACTGATAATTTCTGAGTTTTTCACTCCATACCTCCAAAGTTGGGGTGGTTGGCTTGGCATTTAGGCCTATTGAGGTTATTAGAGTCTATGTGTCAATGTATAAACATGCTAGACATCATGGTCGAGTCATATGAACATGTCTAAGTCCCCTTAGGTTTTTTCATTTTTTTTAATTTTTAAATTTTTTCAGTGTTTTTTATTAAAATTTAATTTTTCCAAAACTTAGGATATTTTTTAATAGTTTAATTGGAAAAATTGATTTTGTAATAAAAGTGGGCCTAATAATCAGTTTCAGTCATGTAGGTGCTCATTTTCAAGCTAAGAACACCATGTAAACCCATGGACCCACTATTTCCTAGTTTTGAGTGATTTTTCATCACCAGGGTCAGAAAGCCCCAAAACATCATTTATTGATTATTTTAATTAATAAATTAGTGAATAATGGAGCAAATACAGAATCATAGATCAGTGGATTCTCAGTCGATTTGATTGAAATCAGTCAGATCTGAACCAGATTGAGTGGATCTGATAAATCCTTGACTGAAGGAGGTGATCAAATCAGATCCAGAGTTGATCTTCAACATCCTTTATGGGGAATTTCGCCCTCCCTCTCTCCTCCACACATTTTGGCTCATCTGGATGAGTTTTGGTGGATGCTTCAGTGAACAGGTTGAGGTGTCAGCTAGATCAGCTCTTTGATTAACAATTGCACTCAGTGAGACTCAGATCTGGCTCAGTTAGACACAGATCAGGCATTGATGGAATCTCCTTCAGCTACACTAGTCTATCTCTTTGGGATTTGTGCCCCCCTGGGCTGGATCTCCTTTTTCTTGTATAAATAAAGCTCAGGCTGCCTCTTCCAAGCTAGTTAGAACTGGGATTGAGGTGTTGCTGCTATTTTACTATTGTTATTGTTCGTTTGAAATAAAGAGAAGCTTTGGAGGAAAGACGATGTTGTGCCATTGTATGTGTGGATGATCATTGCCATTTTTTACTGAGGTAACCTGTATCTGTCTTCATAATTTGCTGATTTCCTGTGGATTCATTGCTAAGATTGATAATAAGCTTATTATAATCTTGATAGGAAAGGTTCTTTTCAATAAGTTTATTGGCCATCTCTTTCCTTTGATGCATGTTTAGAGATCTAGATTCAGCATGTTCTATAAGGTTATATGCATGTTATTCTGAATCTCTGTGTATGTACTAATCGGATCTCACAAGTATTTCAGCAATTTTTTTTTTAATTCAGCTGAGTTGTAGGTTCCTAGATTGGAGAGGATGCTGATCTATTTTGCTTCTTCACTCTCTCCAAAACCTTCCAAAGGCATAGTCCCTCAACATTCCACCTGAAATCTCCACGGTGGATCTTCAAGGCTACCAACATTTCTCTCCTCCTCTTCCTCCTTCAAAATCAACTCTTTTACCCAGTTACTTTGTCCATAGCTTTGATATTGTTTAGATCTATCATCTTAAAGTAAATTTAACATAGATCTATCTTCTCAAATCCCATAATGTAGATCTTTCTCTTAAAAGGTTTCATAAGTATTCTAGATCTAGCTTTAGGGAAATCGTCCTTTTTGTATGGAATTTTAAAGAAAATTTGTAGCTTGCATGCATTAGATTTCCATTTTATTTTATAAAAGATAAATCTAGAAATTAGTGCACATCATATTGGCTGCCTAAAAGGCAAGCCAATATCCCAAGGAAAGCTTGCTTTCCTTGGTTCGCTTTTTACCTTTTTTAACTAGTTTTTACTTAGCTTTTTTTTGGTTAAAAGTAAGCAGACCCAAAGGTACTTTCAGAGTGCTTTTGGCCATATTTCAGTCTAATAATATTTCTGGTTTTTAGCAGGTATAACAGAAAAAAGGAGGATCTTCTGCTCGAAAGTGACTTTTGGGCCTTCTGAATCCCCCCAGGGGTCTCCCCTTTTGATTGAAATATTTAATTTTTGCACTTTGTAAGCTCTTGGTTTCATTTTGTATAAGAATCAAGAGGCATTATATCAATTTTATGATATTGGAACCGCTGGTAATAAAAACAATTTTGAATAGGCTCTTTCAAGCCCATTCCCCATCCCCCCCGGGGGGATTTGCGTCCGTGTCATTTTTGCTTTTCGTTCATCTTTTTTCAATATAACATAGTATTAATCTGCAGGGTAGTATACTTTGATTTAAAATCAATTCCATATTCCATTTCTATTGGTTTCAAGGTAACTTTAATACTTACCCCTCCTTGATTCCCTGATTGAGGTCCACTTGGATCGAAAGAGGTTCCTAGAGGGTTTTATTTTTAACAAGAACATCCATCTCAAAATTTACTAAAATTGACAAGACTCTAGTGTGTATGCTCTGCACTTGGCTGTGGTTCATCTGATCAGTCAAGCTATATTAAAAGCATTTGAGTGACTATTATAATTAGGATTCACTCTCCCAAATTGACAAACCATCAAGTGAAAATCCAACACCTAGATCAAACCATTACAGTGGAAAAATACACAAAGGAAGCGGGAACTTCTGAAAAGTGACCTCGGGGTGCCGATCTCTGTCACACCCTAATAGGCGCCTTATGAACAATAGACGCAGAGACTCCATTCAGCCCACATATTCCTTGCGGGTAGCCATGAAGGTTTAGTTTTGGACATACTCCAAGTACTTTGGGTATATCTGGAGTCCACCCCCTCGCCTAATTTTAATCAACTCACACCGCACATTAACTTAAAACGTACCAAGAGGCAATTGCAAAACATTCACTCCAAGCACATGCAAGTACATTGATTTTATTTTTTGACTCCATTCTAAGGCACTAGTTATTTTCTTGCTTTATTTATATATTTTCTCTCAGCATTGTGCTTTTGTGTGTTCATTTTTGTATCTTGTCATCTTTGATTGTCTATAGTTAAATTTCAAACTCCTAAGTAACTCATTCAGTTTAACATCACCATACTAAGTAATTATCCTTAGTAACTTAATAGGGTCTACCCCCCTTGGCTTCGTTAGGAGTTGAGCCTAAACGGAGGAGTCAAGAACAAGGTGACAACCTTGACTCAAGACTTTCCCCCAAGGACACACCGAGTGGCTTGAAGATTTTTGCCACGTGACCCATGTGTGTGAAAGGCGGCAACATGGCACATCACCATGTTCATTTGTTAGTAATCCAATGCTTCACCTATAACATAAGAGTGCCCATGTAGATAACAATTTGGTGCATTGTCATAGGCTATGACATTTGGTGATAAAATATAGATTTTATTCTTTTAAAATAAGAAAAACATACTTGCAGATTTTATTTTTTAAAAATTCAAAAATCATAATTGTGTAGTAATATTTTTTTTCTAAAGGTGCATAGTATCTATATATTGTATATATAAAAAAAGACAAAATTACAGTTGCTTTCTCATATTGCTTCATGGTGTCTTGAGAAGGTGAAACCACAATCCCATCCAAGCAAAAATACTATCAGGACGATCAAGCTCAAAAAATATGGCCCTCCCAATAGAAGGAAAATAGGCCAAGTAGTAGTAGAAAACCATAAAGTTTTGACTCACTATCCAACATCTATAAGGCATACTAGAAAGGAGACTATATAAAACATAAAAGCATATAAATTGAAAAACATAGGAAGTGTCCAAAGAACAAGAGTATCATCTAGCTAGGATGTGCACCATGAGAAGAGTCTTTGCGTTCTTAAATGATTGGGAAGCTTTTGTATTCTAAAATCGAGGACTCTACATCTGGAATTTTAACCGATAGATGCTCTGTCTTTCGTGACATGACCAAATATTCCAAATGGAATATTCTAATATTCTTTATCAACGCAATAGTAGGTTCCATCAGAATTTGTGCTTCCAACTGTCCTCTAGAGTTGATTTCTAGAGGCTTGCTTCCTTGTCCTACCTGGTTGTGAGGATCCATGGACACACTCTGAGAAACCCCCCAAATCACGTTTACCTCATAATGATCCTGCCCCGGTGCAACCACAACTTCATTTTTCTTATAAAATAGAGCATTCCCCCATTCAAATTGATCCTCAAGACTATTTAGTTCATCCAGCGTCTACTCCATGTTGAATCACATTTCGAAAACTGTGTCCTTGGAGTCTCTCCATCTAACATTGATATCCTCCATTATCAATCCCATCATATTCTTGAAAACCCAATAATGGTTTATCTTCCCTCTTGAGTCTGCCAAGGCCAATTGATGAGTTTGAGTATTATCTTCCTAGTCTTGAATAAGTAAGCAGACTTGCATTGAAATAGAATCTACATAGCCCCCCCTCCCATAATTTACATACCCTCTACAACCAAAAGAACCCATCTACTACTTCCTCTTTTAGTATTACCCCTTAGACGAGTATCCATGAATTCCCAAGATCATTCCTCTTGCCAACACAGGCCTCCAATGTCTAAAATTAAGAACATAAAACCACAAAATTGAGCATTGGATCCATATCATTCCCTATCATCACATAAATTATTCAATCCACATGTGGGAGTTGTCTCGCCACCCTCCAAGAATGAATGGATTCTATCTTGAATTCCATCACATCTCTAGCTCGAAGAGCCATAAACCAAAATTTTATTAAACCTCACATTATGTTTCAAACCACCTACATTAACCACTCTACCAACCCTCCCGTCCACGCATTGAGGGATAATCTATCACCTAGCATGTTCCCCATGTGCTATCACTTTTTCTCCAATTGCATTCGGGGAAGTAATATCCTTTGAGGAAATTCCTCTACATTCATTAACTAGGTCCTCCATGGTGAGTAAACCTAGATCCATATCCCTTGTGTGAATTTATATTGACTCCTTCGTTGGCCAGTCCATGGACCAAAGAATTGGCTTTCCTTATGAGATGCTAAAAGGTGATTGCACCTACCTAGGGGATCATATCCACCAAACAATGAAGACACAGGTCAATATGTCAACTAGAAGACATATTGGAAACCTGGGAGCCATTCTAAATTCTAGTGGCCAGAGAGATAATAAGTTGAGAGTCTCCTTCAACTATTAGTGGGAGGAGGATCCATATAATGACAATATAGAGACCCGTAATGATCCCTTCTAGCTCAATAATTTTTTTTTCTCCTTATTTCTCCAAAAATGACTCTTAAAATGTTTCCTTATCACAAATAATGCCTCCAAATCCTGATGTCCTGATATTACCCTTTTAATCCCCATCAAAATTAAGTTTGAAAATGTTAAGAAGGCATGGGATCTAAGTGTTTCAGTTAGAGAGAGAAGTTTTATTAGGGTTGGAGGTGGTTAAGGACTCCAACGTGCCAAATTCCCACCCATCAAATATAATTATATCTACTTGTAAGGCTAGAAGATATTGGTTCATCCAATATTGTACCAAAAGAGTCTCTAGAATATTTATTCTGAAACGGTTCCATATATCACTCTCTTCATTGATTTCCCCCTTGAAAATGCATCTATTCCTCTCCTTCCAAATGGTATAGAAAAGGAAACCTGGAATGAGCTTCTGTGTATGATTTAAGATAGCACATTGAAAATGATCAACCTCCCAAGATTGAATTGTTTGGACCACATCTCCTCTTACTCTATTGGTCCTTCGACACTTTATTGTTATTTTTTCCCAAAGTGTTAGATTTTTATCATTTAAGCAATATGATATTAGGATCTTATCTGAGAGAATAACATGCACATAAATAATCACAAGAGAAAAGAGACACAAAGATTTTCCTCAGGGAAACCATAAAGGATAAAACCCCGCAACTTCCTCAGAGATAGAATAAGCACCAATGGCAGCAGTAAAACCCAAAGACATAAAAGATGATCTCCATAGCTGTTCTCTCTCTCACTTGTGTGAGCACTTCTTCTCTCACTCATGTGCCCCAGTTGAGTGAGTGTGTGTTATGTAGAGATGAGGATAGCCTCACTTCTATTTATATTCTTTCGTTCACTTTATTTCCACTCCATCAAGTCGAACTTACTTAACAATTACTTACCAGGGCCGACTTCTCTAGGAGAGTCTAATAACCCTAGTGCCCCACAACTGTTGGGACTTTACCCTCCGATCAACAAGGAGGGTTAACCTTAACTCAATTGTGGGTACTATTGCCCCGACTTACAATGGAGGGTTAACCTCAATGACTTTACATTACTTTTTTACATTATTGATTCTCCCGATAGGAACATCAGGGTACAATACATAAGATATACAAGTGAATACATTCTGAAGTTACAAATACATCAACACTCCCTCTTAAATAGGAATGTATTCTCTCGACACAATTTATCAGCACAAGTATTCTTCTCTGTATCATCTAGATCATCATCAAGTCATCTTCCTTCAAGTCATATTCATCAAGTCTGGATCATCACTGGATCTGGATCATCACTGGTTCATCATCAATTCTGGATCATCACTTGATCTGGAGCATCATTGGATCATCATTAAGTCTGGATCATCACTTGATATGGATCATCATTGCTGGATCATCATTAAGTATGGATCATCACTGCTGGATTATCATCAAGTCTAGATCATCATTTGAGCTAAATCATCACTACTGGATCATCACCGGGTTATCATCATTGGTGCTATCTCAAATCTAATTGTTGCAGGAATTTCTATAGAGCCAACCCTTTTTCATGCTGGATGCACATCTACAGATCCAATCCTTTTTCATACTGGATGTAGTCCTCTATAGAGCCATCCCTTTTTCATGCTAGATGTATCATCATAGAGCCAACCCTTTTTCATGCTAGATATGTCATCATAGAGCCATCCCTTTTTCATGTTGGATGTGTCATCACAGAGCTAGCCCTTTTTCATGCTGGATGTGGCACCATAGAGCCAGTCCTTTTTCATACTGGATGTGGCACCTACATAGAGCCAGTCCTCTTTCATACTAGATGTGCCATCACATGGATATTGATTTTTCATACTAGATGTGGCATCTACACAAAGCCAATCCTTTTTCATACTAGATGTGTCATCACAAAGCCATTCCTTTTTCATACTAGATGTGGCATCTACACAGAGCCAGTCCTTTTTCATACTGGATGTGTCATCATAGATCCAGTCCTTTTTCATACTAGATGTGGCATCTACATAGAGCCAATCCTTTTTCATACTGGACGTGTCATCATAGAGCCAATCCTTTTTCATAGTGGATGCGGCATCTACATAGAGCCAGTCCTTTTTCATACTAGATGTGTCATCATAGAGCCAGTGCTTTTTCATACTGGATGTGGCATCATCACAGAGCCAGTTCTTTTTCATACTGGACGTGGCATCATCATAGAGCCAATCCTTTTTCATACTAAATGTGGCATCAACACTTATATCTAACCATGGAAGGAACCAATCCTGTCTCCATGTCAGAAAGGCACAACACTTACATCTAACTATATGGAAGGAACCAATCCTGTCACCATGTCAGAAAGGCACAACACTTACATCTGACCATGGAAGGAACCAATCCTATCACCATGTCAGAAAGGCACAACACTTACATTTGACCATGGAAGGAACCAATCTTGTCCCCATGTTAGAAAGGCACAACACTTACATCCGACCATGGAAGGAACCTCTATCTGGAGAACACCAATTTTCTACCTGATGTACTCAAACTTCACTCTGACCATTTCTAGCATAGAATCACATCAACACTAATTATGTCCAAGGATAACCTATGATATTTTTCAGGATCGATTACATCCGAGGAAAACCTACAGGAACGTTTATGTCTGAGCAACCTACGAGCTTCACCAGGATTTATGCCCAGACAACCTGTCTCGCCAGCTATGCTAGAACTCCCTCTTTCAAGAGATCTCGATCTAGATCACAAACTGGAGCTTCACTTCTCCTCTCTGCATCATACAAAAATGCAAGTCATATCAATCAAATCAAATAGTAGTTTTCAAAAGAAACATACTACCTCCCAAATAGCAAGTGGCAACATATTTTTCCTTAGCTGTACTCAGCACCATGCAGGACTCCATCCTACCAAACCAAGATATCACACCTAATCTCATACTGAAGTAGCACCTCGAAGTTCTCTTCCTATCAATGGAACTTCTTGCCCATTACGAATCCACATAACCCTCCAGGTTAACCTTTTGATTTGTATCATGCTTGAGCCCATACTCAACTGTACCCTCAGGTACCTCACTGCATGCTTTGCAAACATCAGGTGAACATGTCTCAATGTGTTCACAGCAAAGAAAATATCTGGTCTCGTATTCATCAGGTACATCAAGGAACAAATCATCTGACGATACATCATGGAATCAACTGACTCTGATGAAGAAACATGCAATAGCTTCAGGTTTGATGTCATAGATGTGGTCATGGCCTTGTAGTTCATCATCCTAAACCTCTTCAGGATCTCTACTGCATACTTCCCTTGTCCCAAGGAGATTCCATCTGTACTCTACCACACCTCCATGCCTAGAAAGTAGTGCATCATATCCAATTCCTTCATCTTAAACTCGGAAGCAAGCCTCCTTCTTGCAACTTTAATGAGTTCCTATTTTCTGTCAGGAACAAGTCATTGACATATAGCAGGAGCATCACTGGTATTTAGCCTTCAACCTTGAAGTAAAGTTTGGAATCCGCTTTATGCTTAGTAAATTCTAGAGCCATCAGTAAGTTGTCCATCCTGTCGTACCATGTCGAACCTTAGGATCTTCTGTAGTTACTCCCTCTGAAGCAGAGCATAATACTCCTTATGTCTCTTGTACACAATGTATTGAAACATTCTGTACTAGAGTGACAAGTAGATTCCTATACTACTAATATTCTATGTATCCATATAGGGTCACTGGATACCGAGATCCTCTATCTTGAGCCATTTTCAAAAATTTCTTCTCGCACCCATCTGTGAGCTTGTTATCCTCTATAGTATTTTATCTTCAACCTTATAGCAAAGGTTAAGATCTTCATCAAGATCCTCATGTATGTGTTATCCCATGGGTGTATTATGATCTTGTACAAGGAATTCTTTAATTTGCACACATGAGTCTGCCTGTCATGTGCCTCAACTCCCACTGGCTGCAAATGTCTCTTCGTAGTCTATGCCTTCTTTATGTGAGAATCCTTGTGCTACGAATCCTGCCTTGTATCCCATGATGTTGCCATCTACTGCATGCTGGATCATGCAGATCCATATGGAAGACATTATGGACTTCCCTTTAGGTCTTTGACATCACATTCTAGTAATTATTCTTCATTTTGGATTATTAGAGTGAATATTGAACTGTCGTCACTTGTTCTTCGGAACAAGTCTCATCCTTCTTTTCTTGTAGATGATTGTACATGATCTTTCCTACAATTCAAATGCACCAGTTGTATGATTAGAAACATTTCATAATGCATATTCATAATGGTAAATTCTTATGCATAAAGATATAATCATGCAACTGTTTTATCCAATACAACATTCATCCATATCTCATGGAAACTTTCTAGATGCCTTCCATCTCTACCTGGACAACATTGAGATTGTGCACTAATCCAATATCTCAGTAAAGAGGTTTCATTCTAGATAAGTAGCAATGGAGAGTTGTATAGCACCATGAGCTACTTACCCATCACATGCATATTAGTAGTATACTTTCGTTAATGCAAACATTCTATCATGCGTAATACATCAACTAAATATAAACAAATGCATAACAAAATAATAGCATGAAATGACAATTGAATACTTATGTTTATTTGTTTCATGGGCAGACTCCTTCTTGAGCCTTCAACTTCATCATATTCTTCATTCATCATTTCTTATCCAAATGATAATATAGATAAGAGGTTCTTCAAGATTTGATTCCTTCGTATTCCTCATTGCTTGAGGGGTTTTCTTTGGATGGTGAGAGCTTGATCTTCAATTTCTCCCATCTTCTCTTCTCTTATTATGAGTCGAGCTTCATCTTGTGTGTGCTCTTCCCAGAGTCTACTGAAAGTAATCACTTCCTTCTGGAACACATTCCTTGAATGAATGAATCCCATGATCCTGGGAGGTCATTCAAGGTGGTTATCACAACTTCTGCATTCTCCACTTATTTTTCTATTGCGTCAAGTTGTTCTTTGATTTGAGAGACCCTTGTAAAGTATGACTGCATGGTCTCTACATTCTAGATCTTCACATTCTTCAACTGTTTTCTCAAAGTCATCTTCTGATTTATGTTCCCCCCTTCAAATAGCTTGGTCAAGGAATCAAACATATTTTTCAGTGTATTTAGGGAAGACACTTGTGCTATAAGGGGATCCATGATCGAATCAACAATGATCTTCTTGGCCTTCACCAAGTTCTTCTTGTGTAAGGCTTTTAGCCTAATCTCCCTCTAGAATTGGAACCTCTCTACTTATGTAGGTGTCCAATTCATTTCCTTCAAGAACTAGTGAGATATTATACTTCCATTCTTGGAAATTGTCATCCTCAACAAGATTGTCATCAAGCTAGTGTGATTAGTCATTTTGAAATGAGAACCTCAACTATAAATAGAAAAATATTAGGCCTTACCAATTTGAGGTGTTCGTCCTGGTTCCAGAGCTAGCTGATCTAGGGGTTGTTAGAGAAACCCTAATTTTCAAAACTTGGAATATTTTAGATATGATTGCATATAAATATAGACCTCTTCAAGGATATTTGTCCAATGTACTCCTTTTTTGAAAACAGTGGAGGGAAGCTCCCGGAACATGAATTCCTAGTTTTCCAATTTCTTCTATAGAAATGCCTCATACTATTTTTGCGGTATCTCCGAAATTATGGATCCTATGTGTCTGCAATTTTGGAATAAGGTAACCTAGTCTGTTCTCTTTCCAAAACCATAGGTTTTACCAGAATTGATTTCACCAATTGGGACTTATGAAAGTTTTCCCAGGGTGACTTATTTTAGGACTGTTCAAAATAGAGAACTTGTACGGACTGTCATGTGTCACTGTTTAATAATCAGTGTATGAAACTGTTACCAAAGAAAGTATAGTATGTTAGCTATATAGGAATATTTATAAATATCATTTGGACCTTTGTATCCTGATATATAGAAATTCTCCCCAGGTGTCCTGTTTAGGGATGAATCTTGGGAGAGGATGAAACCCTAAATTGGAGGAATCATATCTCCTATAATATAACGAATATGAGTTTGAAACTTTTACACAGGGTACATCAGGGATTTATATTTGGCTTGAAAAATTTTCAGCCCCTAATCTTTCTCCAATCTCAAGATATAGCGAATGTACAAAAACTACTAGTTTCAGTATTTTAGGATTTTTCAAGCCCGAGGTCAAACTAGGTTTGACTTTCCTGGAGTTTCACTTAACCAAAAAATTCAACCTTTGTCTCTAAACTTTGATTTTGATGAGGAGATAAATCCTATGGTGGGCTCACTCAATAATTCCTCTTTTGTAAAAATCCCTAATTTCTCGCACCAAAAACTGAAAATACTCAGAATCAAATTCTGTTTCGACAGAAAGATGTGCCCTTAAATGGAGAGTCATCCTAGCCTCCTTTTGCTGATGGATTGTGGAGAGAGAAATGAAAAGTAATAAGCCCTATCTTATGCAGTTGCATAGTGTCTTCTTCTCACGTTAGCTCTGATACCATGTTATATTTTTATCATTTAAGCAATATGATCTTAGGATCTTATCTGAGAGAGTAACATGCACAAAAATAATCACAAGAGACAAGAGACATAAAGATTTTCCTCAGGGAAACCATGAAGGAGAAAACCTCACAACTTCCTCAGAGATAGAATAAGCACCAATGGAAGTAGTAAAACCCAAAGACAGAAAATATGATCTCCACAGCTATTCTCTCTCTCACTTGTGTGAGCACTTCTTCTCTCACTCATGCACCCCAATTGAGTGAGTGTGTGTTATGTAGAAATGAGGAGATCCTCACTTATATTTATATTCTTTCGTTCACTTTATTTCCACTCCATCAAGTTGGCCTCACTTAACAATTACTTACCAGGGTCGACTTCTCTAGGAGAGTCTAATAACCCTAGTGCCCCACAACTGTGGGGACTTTACCCTCTGATCAACAAGGAGGGTTAACCTTAACTCAATTGTGGGGAATATTGCCCCGACTTACAATGGAGGGTTAACCTCAATGACTTTACATGACTTGTTTACATTATTGATTCTCTTGATAGGAACATCGGGGTATGACATGACTCAATTACATTATAGATACTTCCCGATAGGAACATTGGGGTACAATACATAAGATATAAAAGTGAATACATTCTGAAGTTACAAATACATCAACACAAAGTGCATAAGGGAAAGCACAGGATCCCAATAGTTGGTCAATGGTTTCCACATCGTTGAGGAAAAAAACATATTATGAGGGGCCCTGGAGAACTCTTTTTATGATATTGTCGTAGGTTAAAATTCATTTGTGTAACATGAACCAAATAAAAGTAGAGATATTTGGGAAAATATTTGAATTCCAAATTCTTTTCCAATGTGGGACCAACTATACTTCATAATTCTGAGATAGAATATTGTAAGCTTATTTTACTAAGAATGAACCAGTTGGCATGTGTCCCCAACAAATGATATCTGGGCCTTACTTCTGGAATATTTTTCTTATTAGGAGTTATTCCCAAACCTTATCCATTGAGTTGATTCCCCAGTTGTTGAGACAAAGCTCTAGCGATTTCCATATCTTGAAGGTCGAGGGGTTTCCATCCAGTCAAAAATCACAGGTTGCACCCTTTCTAAATTGTTTCAGGTGTTCTTGAAACCTAGGAAGATTCAATAGACTATCCATTCTAGGGAGATGTTTCCAGGAGTCTGACCAGATGTTTTTCGAGTTTCCTTTGATTTCCCATAAATTTTGTTGTTGCACTAAATCTCTTTGATTGTTATCTACCTTCCATATGAGTGATCCTTGTGGATTTTTATCATACCTAATGAGTTGTTGGACTGTCCACCCTTTCACATACTTATTATTCAAGAATTGAACCTAGGGGATTGAATTTTTCGTAATCCAATGCCACCAAAATTTTGCATAGAGGGTTGTGTTCTTGATCTTTAGGTCTCTAATACCTAATCCTCCCATGGTATTGGGACCTCAAACCATCTCCCATTTCACTAACTCCAATTTTTTTCCCATTTTGTTCCCTCCCCTGAGGAAGGAGTGTTGAAGAGAACAAATGGATTTAAGAACCCACTTGGGGGACGCTAGAACTGAGAATATGTAAAGGGGCATTGAATGGAGGAGAAATTTGTTATGTTTTTAATGGCTATACAATATATAAGAACATTTAGCATCATAAAAACATAACCATAATCAAAGGATCCATAAAATAAAGATAAGTACAACAACATAAGAGAACACCAAGATTTTCCTCGAGGAAACCACAACGGATAAGACCTTGCAGAACTTTCTCAATATAGAATTCAACCAAGTACAGTGTAAAATCACAACAACAAGAATAGTTTCTCGTATTCCATACTAAACTCTCTCTCTCTCTCTCTCTCTCTCTCTCTCTCTCTCTCTTGCGCAATGCTTGAGTGTAAGGTGTGTCTAAATTAGAGAGGCAACTCACCTATTTATATTCATTAGGTGAGTGACTCAACTAACCAACTAGGTCAGCCAGGTTTCCTATTAGGTCCAACCTACCTAGGGAGACTCAAAATACATTTTATATATTACTTTTGTGGGTACTATTTCCATGACTTACAGCAGAGGGTTTACCTCATGACTTTCACGTGACCAATTACATCAAGGACATCTCTGAATGGAGGAATAACATCTATGAAGGAGGATATAACAAAATTACTATAGAATATCCTTTGAAGTTACAATATTGCAACACCCCCCCTTAACGAGAAGGGTATTATATTGAAAACAACAACATCAACTGTAGGAACAAGGAGAGAGAGGATCATCAACAACATCAAGGTGATAAATGTATAAATCATCGGATTTTTTCTTCAACAACATCGACAACTAGAATAGTTACTGGAACATCTTCAATATCTTCAGTACTGGAGAATCATCTTCTACAACAATGAGTCTTCATGTTTTATCTTCATCTTCTATGGCACTTGATCACTTGATCATCTACAACAACACTTGATCTTTCTATCAACAAAAACATCATCTACATCAACACTCCCTCTTAACTAGGAAGATATCAACAATAACCATCATCACAGCTGTACAAATGACTGGTGAATCTCTATATGTCATAGGAATTTTTGGAACAACATCATGTATCTTCATCATCAATATCAGTATGAGAATACTGGATCATCTTTTGTAGCCTTAGTATGTGGATACTGAATCATCTTCTACAATATCAGTATGTGGATATTGATTATACGTTTTCCACATCAGTATGTGAATACTTAATCTTCTTCTTCAACATTAGTATGTGAATACTGAAACATCATCTACAACATCAGTATGTAAATACTAAAACATCATCATCTGCATCATCAATATGTAAATACAGAAACATCATCATCTGCATCATCAGTATGTAAATACTGAAACAACAACATCAATATCATGTTAGTGCTAAATAAAAATAATCAGTAAATGCTATATCATCATTTGCATTATCAGCATAGGGTGCTAGAACCACAACCATAGAAACATCATCAACAAAAGGTGTTGGGACCACAACCAGAATATCAACATCAACATACAAAGGCCGAAGAAACACCATCATTAATATCACTATAGAAATACTGCAACTACCTCATCATAATTAGTGTAGAAATATTGATCCTGCCATATCATCAGTATGAAAATACTGAACTTGCCACAATAACATCAGTATGAAAATACTGAACTTACCACATCAATATAAGCATGAAAATATTGAATTTTACACATCAAAATTAGTATGAAAATACTGAACTTTCCACATCAACATCATTATGAAAATACTAAACTTGCCACATCAACATCAATATGAAAATATTGAACCTGCAACAAACATGATCCAATTACAGGATGATCAATCCCTCTTAGTTTAGGACATAAGTACAAGGACGATGCAATCTACATAATATCCAATTACGGGATGATTAATCCCTATCACTTTAGGACATAGGTCCAGGGATGATGCAATCCTCACCTGATCCAATTAAAGGATGATCAACCCCTATCACTTTAGGACATAAGTCCAAGGATGATTCCATCCTTATCTTATCCAAATACGAGATGATCAACCCCTATCACTTTAGGACATAGGTCTAAGGATGATACAATCCTCACCTAATCCAATTATGAGATGATCAACCCCTATCACTTTAGGACATAGGTACAAGGATGATGGAATCCTCACATGACCTAATCAGGGGATGATCAACCCCTATCACTTTAGAACATAGGTCTAAGGATGATGCAATCCTATCGCCTTATGGAGACAAAAGTATGTAGATCAATTTAGGACTAATGTCTAGGGATGATACAATCCCACCACAACATGGAGATAAAATTATGCTGATCACTTTAGGACTAATTTTGAGGGATGATACAATCCCACCACAACACGGAGACAAAAGACTACAAATCACTTTAGGACTAATGTCCAAGGATCATACAATCCCACCACAACACAGAGACAAAATTATGCATATCACTTTAGTACTAATGTCCAAGCACGATACAATCCCACTGCAACATCATCATCACTACTTCCCCTTTAGAGGAAGGTCATTTTGAACCACACCAAGCCATGAGATCACACCTGTTCCCAAACATCATACTAAGGTTCTCATTCTATCACTTCCTCTTTGCATCTATAATGAGTTTGTCCTCTCCTATCAAGTCATTGACATATACCAGTCTTCTGCATTCAACCTCAAGGTAAAGGTTGGAACCCTATTTACTCTTGGTAAATCCTTAGTCCATTAGGAAGCTATCCATCCTGCTGTACCATGTCAAACTCAGATATCTTCTACAGTCACCCCCTCTTTCTAGGGAGATTTTATTTGAACTACACCAATATTTTCTTGAAAGTTTTTCAATATTTACACGATACAAAGGATTAGTCAACACATCTACCACATGTTCCTTTGTAGGAACATACTTGAGATTTACATCTCCCTTCTGCAACTTGTTCTTTATCATTCTCCTTTTGTGCATTTGTAACTGCATTGTACATCTGCAGCTTCATCATTTTTTCTTTTGTAGGTGATTGCATAAATCATTCCTACAAGTCAAATGAAGTTGTGTTGTAATCTCACGGATCACATAAGGTTACCAATAATACATATTAAACATACATAACTATAAATCAGATACAAGAGGCAACAATAGATTGGGAAACATATTATATTAATGTAATGAGTTTGTATAAGGCAAAGAACTGAACTGAGTTCTTGCTTGGCTCAACAGCCTAATATACACAAGTTACAAACAGTTACAAAATAACTACCTGTCGGTTCGGTGAACCGACATGACTGTTAGTTAGCCGACTAATCTTACTAGTTAGTCGGCTGACCGACTTAGTCGGCTGATCGACTAAGTTGGCCCATCGAGTTAGTCGGCTGATCAACTAATTTGGTCTTCATTCAAGTCGAATTCGTCGACTTTCTCCTTCTACATCTCCCCCACGAACAAAACATTTCTTCGTCCCGAAGAAACAGGGAGGTACAAAAAAATGAACTCTTGTCGAACCATTCAAACTTGCTCTTGCTGTGGACTGTGCAGACGGATGGTCGGTCTCCTCTGGACGTAGACTTCGACGATAGCTGGAGCTATGATAGCAAGATGATGCTGAAAGTCGGTCCAACTCTGCAATGCCTTCTGGATATCGATTATTAAGGTAGTGAGACTTGAAAGGATCGACATCTTTTCGGACATGGGCATTTCTACGATATTCTCTATGTTGGGACCCAACAATTGGTTTTGCTCTTCTGCAGCATTGATGGGTCATTTCATCTGTGGGAAGATGATGTCGAATTTCTCTAAGTTGGGAAGGGCCTGTTGAACCCACTGATGTGCCTCTCATTCTAGCTTCTACAGTTTGTTGGTCTCCATCACAATTTGTTCTTCAATGGTCTGCCTCAGTTCTGCCTTTGTCGACTTCCGACCCTCCAAAGCCTGAATGCCCTGTTGCACCTGCCTTGTTTGCTGATAGACCTGCCCATAGTGATTAGGCTAGTCTCGTAATACTTCCTTAGTGACAACTGATTCTTCCATATGATCCTGTAGAAACTTGTGTTGAAATATTGTAACTTCGAAGAATATTCTTTATGTATCTTTTGTGGTCCCCGATGGTCCAACTGGGAGAACCACTTGTATTACATTGTACCCCGATGCTCCTAATCGGAAGAACTAATAAGAGTCATGAGGTAGGCCCCTCTAATTGTAAAGGTTGGTCATCAGCACCCCAGTGTGGTTACTTGAGCCTACATGTGTAACTCGAGCCTACATGAGTTAACTTAAGCCGACATATTAATTCAGTAAACTTTAAGTAAACGGATGAATATAAATAGAGGTGTAGTGCTCCTCATTTGAGACACACACACTCACTTGGAATAGCGCACTTGTGGAGGAGAGGAGTTGCTGGAGAAGGAGGAGAATCCGGTTTTTGATCTCCTTGTTGGTTTTACCTTTTTCCCTTTTTGGGGCATCTATATTGAGGAAGCTTTTGCTGGGTTTTTCCCTTTAAGGTTTTCCCAGGATAAATCTGTGTTGTTATTGTGATACTGTTTCTTTCAGTGATGTTGCTTTATATGCTTTTATTATGAAAAATGAAATGATATACTGATGTCTTAGTTAAGCATATGAAAATTTAACATGGTATCAGAGCTAACCTAAATAGGGTAGCTTTCATAAGTTACAGAATCTAGGGCTTCTTATTTTTGGGTTCTCTCTCCACAATCAATCAGTAAAAGAAGGCTAGGCTGACTCTCCTTTGAAGGGTGCATCGTTTTGTCGAAGCGGAATTCGATTCCGAGCATTTTTAATTTTCGATGTGGAAATTAGGGCTTTCTACAGAAGAGGAATTTTTGAGTGAGACCAGCATAGGATTGTTCTCCTCATCAAAACCAAATTTTAGAGACCTGGATCAATATTTTTGGTTGGGTGAATCTCTGGGAAAGTCAAACCCTAGTTTGACCCCGAGCTAGAAAAACCCTAAATACTAAACCTGCTACGTTTTGGCACATTCACTATATTATGATATTTACGAAGGATCAGGAGCTGAAAAGTGTACGGGATGAAGATAAAATCCTGATGAACACTGTATCCAAAATTCATCCTCAGATTCGCTATATTCCAGTAGATATGTTCTCTCCAAGTTAGGGTTCCAGCCTCTTCCAGAATTCATCCCTAAACAGGACACCTAGGGAGAATTTCAATATCTTGGGCTACAAAGGTCTAAATTGAATTTCTAAAGATGTTATAGAATAGGCATGGACTTTAATTTTAGTGGTATGAATATCAGACTCAAAGGATGAACCAGTGACACGTGGCATGCCGTACAACTCTGCTGTTATGAACAGTCCTGTAATAGGTCACCTTGGGAAAAGGATCATAACTCCCAAATGGTGAAACCAATTCTGATGAAACCTATGGTGGTGGATCAAGGAAATTCAAGGTTACCTTAGTAAAAAATTTCAAACATATAGGAGCAACAATTTCGGAGATATCATATAAACAGTAACATGCATTTCTGCAGAAGAAATTGGAAAATTAGGGCTTCCTGTTCCGGGAGCTTCCCTCCACTGTTTTCAGAAATGGAGTACATTGGATAGCTCCATTTGAAGAGATATATCTGTATATCCAATCAGATATGAAAGATTCCAAGTTTTAAAATTAGGGTTTCTGTGACAAACCCTAGATCAGCCAACTCCAGAACCAGGACGAACACCTCAAATCGGTAAGATCTAATCCTTTGTTATGTTCATTTGAGGTTCTCATTTCAAAGCGATCTATCACATCAGCTTGATGATAAGCTTGGTGAAGTTGAAAAATTCCAAGCCTAGAAGTATATGATCTCTCTGAAGAAAATGGATTGGACACCTACATGAGCATAGAGGTTCCAGTTTCAGAGGGAGATGAGGCTAGAAGCCTTTCACAAGAAGAACTTGGTCAAAGCCCAGAAGATTATTGATGATTCAGTCTCGAATCAACTTGTTCTACAAGTCTCTTCCCTAAAGACATCAATGAGGTTTGATTCCTTGACCAAGCTATTTGAAGGGAAGAACATAGATCGAAATATGACCTTAAGAAACCAGCTGAAGAAGAAGTGAAGAATGCAGAAGTGGTGATGGCCACCTTGAATGGCCTCCCAGGATCATGGAATTCATTCATTCAAGGAATGTGTTCCAGAAGGAATTGATTACTTTCAGCAGACTTTGGGAAGAAGAAGAATCTCATCTCTGAAGATCAAGATCTCATATTCCAAAGAATATCCCTCAATCAATGAGGAATATGAAGATCTCAACTCTTGAAGAACTTCTTATCCACCTCAGCATTTGGATAAGAAACGATGCTATCATGAATGAAGAACACGATAAAGTTGAAGACTCAAGAAGGAATATACCCATGAAACAAATAAAGATAAGTATTCAATTTTCATTTCATGATATTGTTTTGTTATACATTTGATTATATTCAGTGATGTGTTATGCATGATAGATTGTTTGCATTAATGACTGTATACTACTAATATGCATGTAATGGGTAAGTAGCTCATGGTGCTATACAACTCTCCATTGCTACTTATCAAACCTCTTCACTGACATATTGGATTAGTGCACAATCTCAATAATGTCATGGTAGAGATGGAAGGCATATAGAAAGTTTATGTGAGATATGGATGAATGTTGTATTAACTAAATAGTTGCATGATGCATAAGAATTTGTCATTGTACATATGTTTTATGAAATATCTCTAACCATGAAACTGGTACATTTTAATTGTAGGAAAGGTCACGAACAACCTCCTACAACAAAAGAAGGATGAGACTTGTTCCGAAGAACAAGTGATGACAATTCAAGATTCACTCCAATAAACATGAATCTGAAGCTCCCAGGTTCAGAGACACCATGACGAAAGAAAGAGCTTCAGAGAATGGTAGATCCACCTTGAAGGATGAAGACCACCATGGGTACAAGAGATAACTCAAGATGAAGAAAAGAATGCTATAAAAGAAGCTATGATCAAAGAATAATAGTTGATCATGGGGAATGATGTATACGATATGATGGAACAAGTGTACAAGCAAGGTTTGTGATTCTCCCTAGAAAGAATAGACTCTATTGACTAGTATATATCAAGCATAGAACCACCTACACAGAATGAAGAGGGAAGATGATACTCCACTTCAGGGGGAGTGACTACATAAAATTATATCTGAGTTCGACATGGTACGACATGATGGATAGCTTTGTGATGGATCGAGACTTTACCAAGAGTAAAGTGGGTTCCAACCTTCAAGGTTGAATGCAGAAGACTAGGATATGTTGATGACCTGAGAAGACAAACTCATAGAAGATGTTTTGATACTAGAATGATGTTTGGGATATAGTACTCAAACCAGAAAGCAAGAATGTGGTATCTTCCAAATGGATTTTCAAGATAAGATATGTTGCTGATAGAAGTAAGGTAAGAGTTGTGGCTAGAAGTTTCTATTAGTAAGAGGGAATTAATTCTGAAGAGACACTTACTACAGGTAGCAAGGTACACTTCCTTCAAAACTATCATGGTAGTTTCTTCCATGATGAAGTAAAGACAAGCCTTCCTTAATGGTATGATTGAGGAAGAGTCTTACATCGAATATTCATGAGGTTTTGAAGCTGAAGACAGAAGGAATCAAGTATGCAAGTTGAATAAGGCCCTCTATGGCCTGAAGCAAGCTCCCAGAGCTTGGTATGGAAGAATAGATAGTTTCCTGATGAGCATGGGCTTTGCCAAGAGTAAATACGATCCTAACCTTTCATACAAGGTTGTAGAAGATGTACCTTTCATTATATTACTATATGTGGATGACTTATTCTTGACAGGGAATGAGAAACAGATCATGGAAAGTAAGAAGAAACTAGCAGAAGAATTTGAGATGGAATACCTTGGGTTAATGCATTATTTCCTAGGTCTGGAAGTATGGCAAAGTTTAGAAGGAATATTTCTCAACCAGGGAAAGTATGTGGTAGAGATATTGAAGAGACTCAAATGCAAAGTCATGGCCACACCCATGTACTCCAACTTGAAGCTGTTAGCTAATGACTCATTAGAGTTAGTGGATGTGACTCACTACAGATAGGTCATTGGGTCATTGATGTAGTTAACAAATACCAGACCAGACATTTGTTTTGCTATGAACACCTTAATTCAATATCTTGTTCAACCAAGACGGGTTCACCTAGTAGCTGCAAAACATATCTGAAAGAGACTATAGACTTTGTTCTATACTATGATGGTAGCCATGAGTATAGATTGTATGGCTACACAGATGCAGATTGGGCTGGAAGTATCTCAGACAGGAAAATCAAATCAGGTATATGCTTTGAGGTCTGCTATGAGTTCATGGTTTAGCAAGAAATAGTCCAATGTTTCCCTTAGCACGGTTGAAGCAGAATACATAGCAGATTGCTCTACTCTGTTTTGAAGCCATATGGCTTCAGAAGCCGATATCAGGTCTCTTTGACCTGAAGATGGATACAACAATGATTCTATGTGATAACCACAGTTGTGATGACAAAGAACCCTGTGTTCCACATAACACGTAGAAATCCGGTATTTCTAATACAAGATAAGATGAATATAATGATACTGTAGATGCAGATGATGGTGATTTAGTATTTCTATACTGAAGATAGAGATGATGATGTTTCAGTATTCCCATATTGAAGATATAGATGATGATGCTTTTAGTATTCACATACTAGAGATACAGATGGTGATAGATCAGTATTCAAATGTTGAAGATGAAGATGATGATGGTTTGGATGATGATGTACCGACGAAGCCTCTACCTCGAGTAGAGTTCGAACAATTTCGAGACAAGCTTGGTGTTGTTCGGACAGACCTTCCTCGAAAGGTGGAGTAGTGATGTTGCAGTGGGATTGTATCATACCTGGGCATTTTCCCTAAAGTGATCCAGAGACCTCGGTCCTCGAGAATGAAGAGGGATTGTATCATCCCGGGACATCTGTCCATAATAGATCCGGTGACCTCGGTCATCAAGAACGTGATGGGATTGTATCATCCCTGGGAACCTTCCCTAAAGTGATCCAAAGACCTCGGTCTTTGAGAATGAAGAGGGATTGTATCATCTTGGGACATCTGTCCATAATAGATCCGGTGGCTTCGGTCCTCGAGAATGTGGTAGGATTGCATCATCCTTAGACATAGTCCTAAAGTGATAGGGAGTGATTATCCCATAATTGTATCCAGTGACTTCGGTTGTCGAGAATGTGGTAGGATTGCATCATCCTTGGACTCAAGTAATAAAGTGATAGGGAGTGATTATCCCGTAATTGTATTCAGTGACTTCGGTCATCAATAATGTGGTAGGATTGCATCATCCTTGGACTCAAGTCCTAAAGTGATAGGGAGTGATTATCCGGTAATTGTATCCAGTGACTTTGGTCGTCGAGAATGTGGTAGGATTGCATCATACTTAGACTCAAGTCCTAAAGTGATAGGGAGTGATTATCCTGTAATTGTATCCGGTGACTTCGGTCGTCGAGAATGTGGTAGGATTGCATCGTCCTTTGACTTAGTCCTAAAGTGATAGAGACTGATTCTCCCATAATCAATCCGGTAACTTCAGTTGTCGAGAATGTGGTGGGATTGTATCATCCTTGGACTTTAAGTCCAAAAGTGATCCAAAGACTTTTTTTCTTTGAGTTGTGGATTGCAGGTTGTTGCTGATGATGATGATGTCGTACTGATCGAAAGATCAGAGTATGATGATGATGACGTACTGATCGAAAGATCAGATTATGATGATGATGACATACTGATCTAAAAGATCAGAGTATGATGATGACGCACTATGATTATGATGTTTCTGATCAAAAGATCAGAGTATGATGATGACGCACTATGATTATGATGTTTCTGATCAAAAGATCAGAGTATGATGATGATGTTTCTGATCGAAAGATCAGAGTATGATGATGATGCTTCTGATTGAAAGGTTAGAGTATGTTGATGATGTTTCTGATCGAAAGATCAGAGTATGATGATGATGTTTCTATGTTGATGATGTTTCTGATCGAAAGATCAGAGTATGATGATGATGTTTCTATGTTGATGATGTTTCTGATCGAAAGATCAGAGTATGATGATGATGTTTCTGATCAAAAGATCAGAGTATGATGATGATGCTTCTGATTGAAAGATCAGAGTATGTTGATGATGTTTTTGATCGAAAGATCAGAGTATGGTGATGATGTTTCTATGTTGATGATGTTTTTGATCGAAAGATCAGAGTATGATGATGATGTTTCTAATCGAAAGATCAGAATGTGATGATGATTATGATCGATAGATCATAATATGATGATGATGATGTTGCTGCTGATCGAAAGGTCAAGGTGCTGAGGATGTTGTTGTTGATCGAAAAGTCAAAATGCTGAAGATGTTGCTGATCAAAAGGACAAAATGTTGAAGATGTTGCTGATCAAAAGGACAAAATGTTGAAGATGTTGTTGCTGATTGAAAAATCAAAGTGCTGAAGATGTTGCTAATCGAAAGTTCAAAATGTTGAAGATGTTGTTGCTGATCGAACAGTCAAAGTGCTGAAGATGTTGCTAATCGAAAGGTCCAAGTGCTGAAGATGTCATTGCTAATTGAAAGATCAAAATGCTGAAGATGTTGTTGCTGATCGAACCAGTCAAAGTGCAGAAGATGTTGCTGATCGAAAGGTCCAAGTGCTGAATATGTTGCTGCAAATT
>LPNX010060527.1:4864-21159 GCA_001517045.1 Pseudotsuga menziesii | reverse complement strand
TTGTTCTTGTGATACTGTTTCTTTCAGTGATCCTGCTTTGTATGCTTTTATTATGAAAAATGAAATGATATACTGATGTCTTAGTTAAGCATATGAAAATTTAACACCTTGTATGCCTCCGAGAATGCAGTGTGCTAGGCCAGGAGCAGTCGAACAGTCTCCTCCTTTTGTTCTTCCTTAGTCTCTTGCATCCGGGTCTGGACGGTCGAGATCATCGTCTCAAAGAGCTGATATGCTCTTTCAAGTGGTCGATCTTTGTCGACTTCGATAGGGCCTCGTATCACGGTCTGTACTAGAGCTCTGCATCTACCGATAAACTCGACTTCTTCTGCATTTTTGGCTACAAGCTCTTTATTTTTTTGATCTGTCCTTATCTTTGAGTCTTTGGACACAGTTTTAAGGAGTTGGCCGACCTCTGTGTCGTCCAAGGAACTTGCATCCCTTAGGCTAATCCGGAGACCGGATGTTCTATGATGCTCTTTCTTTTTCTTCTGTTTGTCTGTCTGTTGCTCTTGGGTATCTGTAGCAGTTGGGGTTGGGTCTGTGGTTGGTGGAATGGAGGTCGAGGGTTTTTCTAGTTGGGGGGGTGTTCTGACCACTTCCAGCAGTGAAGATGATGATGGTTGTGAAGGGTTTGGCTGTGCTTCTGGTGGTGTTGGGTGGTTTGACGATGGTGGTGGTGGTGAGGGAGGTTTTGATGATGGAGGTGTTGGTGATGGAGTGGGGCTATGGACAGGGGTCGAGGGATTGGCCGGGGTGTGTTGTGAGCTTTGGTCGAAAGAAATATCATCTTCTGGTGGTGTAGTGGGTAGGTCGTCGAGGCTGATTGGCTCCATGATAGACTTTGATGCTCCTATTACGTCACCTTGTTGGTCTCGGGTGAATGTCGTCGTAACAGTTGCATAGGGATTTTTGCTTGCATAGAGAGGAGCTTTTGTTTGTATTTTCTGGGTCGACTTAAACAGTGCAGGAAGTGTCGCAAAGAAAGCTTTAAGCTCAGCATCCTGGTCGACCCTGGATTTGAGTGCCTCCAAGATGGTGCTTTGATATTCCTCATGGGGACTGTCTGCCTGTTGTACTAGTGCTTTCTCCTCGACTATGGTTGTCGGGGATGGGGGGGGAGGGGTTGACACAAGGTCGACCACATTTTCAGGTGTCGGTGCTGTTTTTGCTTTCTTTGGCTGACCCTCTGGAGCTCCTGCATCCAGATACCGTTGAAACTGAATTTCAACTGATACTTTATTTGCACGAGCATCCTCGACAATGTCGACGGCCACGGCTGCTAGTTCCTCCTCATCGTCGGACGAGTCAGCCATAATAAACTTGCGCTTACCCTTACCTTGTTGTAGTTTTTGGGCCTTGATTCTTTTCCTAGCGACAGCTATCTCCTTAGCCAACTTCTTAATGATGCTTCTGGACAAAGCATATTCTGGGTCGTCGCCTTCAACTTCACCTGTCGATTCTTAAGTGGGGTCGACGGTTGCTGGAGCCGGAGGGGTTGTCTGTTACTGTGGTTGTACTGTTGGTTGTTGTTGTTCTATCAGCTGGGGGTTGAATACCTTTGCAGTTAGAGGTTTGACAGTGATGTGTACCCGACTAGTGGGCATGGCCACGGTATCCTTCGACACAAATGTGTTGATGTATAAGTTGAGCTTGTAGTATTATTCTTTTTCCTGGTCAGTGAGTGGCTCTATGATGGATAAGTCGACCTGTTTGGTAGCCTCTGGAATTGGTATCTTTGTCTGCACTTGTCGGGTCAACTCCCAGAAAATCTGGTTGACCGTCGGATAGTAGTCGAGGTCCTGGGCTTTGGGGTCCTGACCTCGCATGTACCATACTGATGTATGATCAAGTTCTAACTGTATATGAGACTCAGCAGGGATATTTTGTCGGATGTTCTGGGGCACCCTCCACCTCGTCGTGCGAACCTTCAACTGCTGGAACCAGTTTTCCAAGAAGACTTTCCCTTGTGCCAGCTCATGCAGGGTTCCTTTTGGTGAAAAGGGTTTAAAGCAATTCATTTGGAACTTGGTCGGCTCCCAGAAGACTGGACTATCTTCTGGACAAAAATGATACATGATAATCCAGAGAATAAGGTATGGGAATTTGATGATACCTCCCGTATCTTAACAGCGTTCGCAGATGGTTTTGATAATGTCGGCAACATAATCTCCCCATCGGTAGATCCGAACGTCGGTCGCGATTGTGTCGACAGCTTCCAGCATCTCCAGTTTAAGGTCGCTGCCCCGACCTGCCAATGTAAGGGTGATTGCTATGATTTTAGCCACGATTTGTGGCATCCTTGTCGCAATCTGTCCGATCATCAATCCTTTGGAATTATTTCCCGAAGGCGAGCCTGTAAGTTCTTGGACTAACTCGTCTTTGATCCCAATAGGTACAGGGATGCCTTGGTTGGATAGACCCGTAAGCTTGGAGATAACATCCCCGGTGATGTCAATCAGCTGGTCGAAGTAGAATCGGCCATTGTGGTAACGACTGATAATGAATTTAACAGCTACTTCTTTCGTCCCACCGAAGCTTGCCATAAGTGGTGCGTTAGGGTAGTTGAAGATGGTGCTCTTCCGAATTTTCTCAGCGGCCTGGGTCATTCTATTGTCGACATAGGCCCACTCTTGGATCTCTGTCCAGAGTTTCTGGAATGGGCCCTCCTGTACGTTTGCGGTTTTGATGTTCTTTAAGAGGCTGATCAAGGGGGTGTCCTCTGCTTGTAGCTCCTTTGCCTTGGTCGTGGCTTTGGTTAGTTTCGGTGCCATTGCATCGGACTGGTTGAGGTTTTGACAGGGTTCTTGGTCTTTGGTCGACTGAGATTACGTGTGCTCTGAGGGTAATTGGTGTGGTGAATGAACCTTCGACTGTCCATTATTTATAGGCATGGGTGTGGTTGAGTGTCGAAATGGGTGTATTAATGGTGGACTTGACAGTCCAACTGCAATACTTGAGTGCAATTTAATGGAGGATCTGTTTCGGCGCTCGAGGCCATCAATGCGTGATGGGACTTTTGAAGTCGATGGTCGGTGTCGTTGGTGAAAATGGTCGGCCTGACTAGTCGATGAAGATGGTCGATGGTGGTGATGTCAGTTGTTGAAGTAGTGAGTTGCTGTCATGGCTTGTTGTTTCAGATGTATTATTTTGTTTTGGAATTTTTCTATCATTTTATGGGTTTTGATTGATGGTTAAGGTCGTTATTTGATTTTTTTTTTTTCAGTTTATGTAATGTTTAAGTCGGGCTCCATTAACGAGCTTTTAAAATACTAGGCCCTGTAATGTATTTAGTTGGACTGAACCATTGGGATGTATTTCTTCGACAACGTAAGGTCCCATCCATTATGTGTGTAATTTCTTGGGTTTTCCTTTGACTTGACTATTATAAAGTAAAGCAAGGTCGCTAACCGAGAGGTTTTTGTTTTTGATGTTACGGTCGTGCCAGGATTTTTGTTGTTGTTTGTGAATTTCCTGATGCTAGATAGCCATGATTCTATGTTCTTCTAGCTTACTGAGTTGGAATAGTCGGTCCTTTCTTTCCTGTTCGACATCGACATGTAGTAGTTGTGCAATAATAGGAGTCTGCTGTCGGAAATGTAGGGGGACGACTGCTTCTTGCCCGTAGACTAGTCGGAAGGGGGTTTGATCACTCGACCGCTTATATGCTGTCCTATATGCCCAGAGAACCGTAGGAATTTTCTCATCCCAGTCATCTTTGTCAGTACTGCATATTTTGGTTAACCCTTTTGTTAGTTTTTTGTTGAAAGCTTCAATCGCACCGTTCGACTGAGGGTGATATGCGGTGCTTCGTCGGTGGTCGATGTGAAACTGGTCGGTCAAATTTTTGATGGTTTTGTTGATAAAGTGTGATCCTTGGTCGCTAATCAATGTGAGTGGGCATCCAAATCTAGTGATAATGTTTTCGTAGATAAACTTAGCAGCTACCTCACTTGAACATGTATCGACGGGTTCAGCTTCTGCCCATTTGGTGACATATTCCACTGCCGTGATAATATATCTTGCACCTGATCATTTGGCTGGGATAGGAGAAGGTCCTATGAAGTCTATAGCCCAAATTTTGAATGTGAGACTAGGGTTTACAGATATCAAGGGCATTTCTGTGCTCGGCAGAGGTCAACCAAGTCGTTGACATCTATCGCATTGACTAACAAAGTTTTTGCAATCTTTGTGGATTGTCGACCACCATAATCCCGACTGTTGGATTTTTCTTGCAGTTGTATCCGCTTGAAAATGTCCTCCTGCAGGTCCATAGTATGCTTCATGCATGATTTGTTCTCTCTCATGGTCGAGTACACAATGTCTGAGAATGTCATCTAACCCCATTTTGTACAAAAATCCATTGATGAGGCTGTAGGGTGCAGCCTTCATAGCTAAGATTTGTTTCTTCTTGGTGTTCAAACCTTTGGGTGCCTGAACTATCTCTAAGAACTGAGCTATTTCTTCTAGTTCTTCGGGTACTGCTTCTATGGGAAATAGATGTGCATCCGGCAAGTCGTCGTTGATTCCGGTCAGTTCCTCCCCTGTGTCTATACGTGATAGGTGGTCGGGTCCGGCATTTAGCTTTCCTGGTCGAACCACCCCTTCAAACTCAAATTCTTGAAAAAGAAGTAACCATCGACAAATTCTTCCATGATAAAGGGGTTTATTAACAAGGTACTTCAAATCTTGATGGTCGGTATAAAATATGAAAGGGTTGGCCAATAGGTAATTTCGATACTTTTGGAGGGCAAAGACCATACCTAGGGCTTCTCGTTCAGTGGTCGAGTAGTTCCTTTCAGCTTTATTTAATTTTTGACTGCTGTAGACTATAGGGTAATCCATCCCATCATCCCCTGGCTGAGTAAGATGGCTCCAATTGCGATGCCTGATGCATCAATATGCACATGAAATTTGGTCGACCAGTTTGAAAATTTAAGTATGGGAGCTTCGACCAGTTTTCTTTTCAATTTGTCGAAGGATATTTGGCATTCTTCTGTCCATGTAAACTCCTGATCTTCTTTTAGCAGTTCTTCCAGAGGGTAAGTCATATCTGAATAGTGTCTGATGAATTTCCTATAGTATCCTGTATGGCCCAATAACACCCGGACCTGTTTAGGGTTTATAGGGGGTTTTAGGTCGAGGATGATTTTTATTTTGGCAAAGTTGACCTTTATACTGTCTTTGCAGACAATATTCCCTAAGAGAATGCCTATGGGAGTCATAAAAATACATTTCTTAATATTTAGGGATATTTATATCTGTCAACATCTCTCCAACATAAGTCGGAGCCATGTGCAGTGATCCTTTAGGGTGGAATATATAGTCCAGTCATCGAAGTATACTGCCATGGTCTTATAGATATACTCTTGGAATGTTTTGACAGCAATTCGAGAGAATACTGCAGGTGCATTCTTCAAATGAAAAGGCATAAGTCTGTAGGCAAAGGACCCAAATTCACATACAAATGTTGTTTTCTTTTGATCCTCTTTTGCTATGGGTACTTGATTATATCCTGAAAATCCATCTGTAAATGAATAACATTCATGGCTTGCAACTTCACTCAGGATTTCATCAGCATAGGGGGTGGGGAATGGATCTGTGAGTGTGACTTTGTTGAGCTCCCTAAAGTCGACACAAATTCTTAACCTGGTCAGGTCATGTTTCTTGGGCTGTACGACCATGGGACTTTCCCATTCCGACTGGTCGATAGGGTAAATGATCCCTGCTGCTAACATGTTGTCTATTTCCTTCTTAACTATCTCCTTATACTTATGAGCTAGTTTGTAGGGTCATTTTTTGACAAGTCGGACATCAGGTTTAGTATCTATTTTCATTTCTCCCATTTTCTGTACTAACCCTTTTAAGTCTTTGTAGTCCCTTGCAAAGACATCTTGGAATTCTCTAAGTAAGTTTATGATTTCGGTGGTTTGGTGTTCGTTCTAGTAGTCACCAATCTTAGCTATTTTTGGACAGTCGTCGTTTGAAATGTTGACCTCCTTAGTTTTCACTTTGGCATCCAGCCACTCTGGTGCTTTAGATTCATTGATCGGTCGACTTCCTTCTTTGAACTGTGAGAATTTAGCCGAAAAGTCGGCTGCAGACATTCTGTCAGGCTCTGGTTTGTCGGTGGTCTCGACTTTCAGGATTGAGTAGATTGGTTTGGTTGTTTCAATATGTTCGGTCTTCCATCTAAAGCTCTTACCTTCTGTGTGTTCATTTTCTAAGTGTAAACGTGTCGACTATGATTTTGATTCAGCTTGTATCTTGTTACAGTCCTTGATTTGTCGATGGTCTTGGACGGGTTGTTTTTCTGTCGGCTGAAGCAACTGTTTGATTTGGTGTGCTATCCCAGCCAATTTTCGTTTTGAGGTATGAACTGGAAGTCCTTAATAAAATTTTCTGTAAGTTTAGGCCAAAAGAAGGTTTCTCCTCTAGCTTCCTCCATCTTATACCATTTATTAGGAAAGTCGGCTAGGGTTGAAGGGAACAAATGTGGCCAGGCTCGGTCATCTTTGTATCCAAGCCATCTCCACTCCTTTTCACAAAACTTGATGTGTTTTTCTGGGTCTTGGCCTTGGACAAAGATAGGGATTTGAGATTCTTGGGTTAACTTTTTCCCACCAAATCGTTCGACAAAGAAAGTTGAAGTAGTTGTCCAAGTCTGGAATTTTGTCTGATGGGTGTTCCACCATCTAGCTGCTTGACCGGTAAATGTTTCCACTAAGCTTTGAATTCTGCCATGTTCTCCAATATTTTTAGATACTTGTTCAAGATGCATGATTGGGGATTCTCTTTCCTTATACCTGGGTAGTTGGGTATTATGTAAGTTGGTTGGCTGGAATGTAGGTCGTTCCCTGATTTTGTTTTCAAAGACTTTGGGGAGAATTGATACAATGAAGCACTGTCGGGTGGGTTTTTTCTATACTTTATGTATAGTCCAACACCATCTTGCTTGTGTTTCATAATTTTCCATTTCCTAGTCATATAATTCAGCATCTAAATTATAACCAATTGAGTCTTGGTTACCTAAGTGAAGCTCCCCATAGATGTTTGGCTTGGTATAGTCCGTATTGTTATGGATCTGGTAAAGCTATCTGACATCGACTTCCTCATCAATCGATTCGGTCCAAGGTGCTCCTTGGGAAGGATTAATGGGTATAATGACTTTTTGACCATTTCATTTTAACTTAATTCATTCTTTGTCTAAGGATATGGATGCTTTCATCTTTCGTCCCCAAGGTCGACCAACTAGCATGGGAAAGGAGCTAGATCCCTCTTTTGGGTCGATAATTTTGAAATCAACCTTAGTCGAGATTCCTTTGATGGTCGTGTCGACATCTTTCCAAACTCCAATGGGTTCAATGAGGCCTTGGTCGGCGAGTTTTAGGTAAATGCCTGACTCATAGAGTTGAGGTCGGCCCATATTTTCCCATGTATCCCTGGTCATGATATTTACCTGAGACCCGAAATCGAGCACCACTTGTCGAACGTGATAACCTTCGATTTCCAGGTCAACAAGTGGGTCGACATCGTTTTTGTCTTTTTGATTTAGGCTACAAATGTTCTTAGTTTGTTTTCCAAAGTTAGTGCTTTTTATTTCATGTAATAAATCAATGAACTGGGCTACGGATTTGTCTGTTTGGATGAGATGAGTTAATTGCTGTGTCGTGCTGAGTCGACTGGTAATAAGGTCTTCTTGCTGTGCAATGTCTTGAAATATGTGGGTGGCTTCTTGATAGGTTTGTTTTTCATTCAGAGGATCTGGATAACCATTTGTGTTTTTAATTTTACTAATTTGAGGGTTATCATGCCCTGTTTTTGTGCCTTGGCGAGTGACAATATGCAGATTTTTAGTAGTTAATACATCATGCTTTTGTACACAAGACAAGACATTAACATTTTTCTTATTATTGATTTTTTCTAACATGGTAGGACAATCCTCCAAAGAGTGATCGCCTACTCCACAATGTGTACAGAATTTAAGGTCAGTTCTGTCCTTGTACAGACAGTCTACGCATCGGTGCCCTTCTTTATAGTAGATGAAGCACTGGGTAGATCGACGCGGTCGTATGTCACGATTCCCGACGAATCGACCTCTTCCTCCAAACCCTTGTCATCGATTGTCGTAGCGGCGCTCATATCGTTGGCCTTCGTATCATTGCCCATTCTGGACATTGGTATTATTTTGCTCATTGCTTTGCGCCAGTGCATTCATCTGGTAGACCACCTGATAGTTCTGTCTGTTTTTCAGGTTTAATTGACAGTCGACTGTATTGTGACTTTTTGTCTCACAGATGGTGCACTAGGAAGCTTTTGCGTTCTTCATGTTAAACAGACATTCTTTCGTAGAATGATCTTCGACCTCCTGGAAAATGTCGCAAAATACTTTAGTTTGCACAAAGCGGACGTCTTGTCGGCTGTATTCGTGTCGACAATTATCTTTCGAGTGTCCGGCCGTCGAACATTTAGTACACCAGATTTCTTGATTTTTGAGGGTCAGTTCTTTCAAGGAATTTTGCACATTCTCAAGCTATTCTTCTATCTTGTGGTCCGTTAGATAGGCAAGTATGTCTTTGTCCATTTCCACCTGCAGAGCTTTGGTCAGCGCATCTTCATATGTTTTGAACGTTTCCAAACTGATGTGTCGACGTACTTTTTGTGATAATACTACAAGGAACCATTGAATTAGTAGTTGCTCATCAATAACATAATCTAATTGGCTTAATAGGTCCTTCCAGCATTTGTCGTAGTCGCGGACTGCCTCCCATGGATTTTGCTGCGTTGTCTTGAGCTTTTTGGCGGCCAGGTGCTTAGCGTCTGGGGTCTTGAAAAAGGATAAGAACTGTGCTTTAATCTCAGCTTTCATTGCTCTGGGTTTCCTTTCTGAAAAGGTCATGTACCAGGTCAGGGCCCTTTTTCGTAAGGCTCCCGCGAACTGAGCCATCTGTCGGTCTTCATTCGTCACCTGGTTTGCATCCCAGATCGACTCACAGATGAACCAATGTCGTCTGGGGTTTTCATCCCCCTCGTAGAGAGGAATGTGAGCTGATCCATGACCCATGTCTGAGTCACTTTCACTGCTCTCAGAAGTTTGCGGGGTCGGAGGTGTGGGTGGTGGTGAAAGTGGTGGGATTGTTGATGTAGTTGCTCCTGCAGAACTTTGATCGACGGAACTAGTGCCTCCGTCGGTGGTCGGGTCGTCTTCGACGTATAGTGGGTTGTTGTGGATTTCTACGTTCGATGGTCCACTAAAACTTTATGTGTGTAGGGCTGCGTGTTCAATTCCTTCAAAAGTTGTACTTGGTGGGGGGGGGGTGATCCTTCCTGTGTCGGTAAGAGCAAGTGGATACTTCGGAGGGAGGGTGCCGCTTGAATCGTCACCCAGTTCCCTTTGAATGGTTGGTGTATGACAAGATGTCGTCCGGTGTATGTATCTTCTCCTAGTCGACTCCAGATACTATAGTCACCATCTCTTAGTCGAAGGTCGTCTTCGACAATAGTCTGTATTCTGGTACGTGGATTTAATGGGGAAAGGGTCATTCCTTCACCGAGAGATGTTAATTGGAGAGCTTCTGGCTGCTCTATCCATACTTCTTCCTTCATAGGGGACACCTCTTGTTCTACGCCCTCTTCCTATCGGTCATGACTCGACTCTGGCGGATTCTCTTCACGGTCGGTCTCCCTAGGGTTTTGTTCTCTGCGTAGCCCGTCGGCTCTTTCACGTCTTGCTTCCCTTCTCTGCTGTCTTTCGTCCCTTTCTTGTTTCTGAATGTCCGACATACTTCCGTATAGTACTATTTTCTTGAAGTCTTATACGATCGACTTTTCATCACTGGTGACGTCTATCCTCCTTAGGTCGACTAGGATCCACTATACTCTACCTCCGACACGAGACCAGCTACCCCCCATAGCCTACCCGACGCTTTTAGAAAGCCCAGATAGTTCGACTTACTTGCTCAGGAAGTATTCCCATTCCCTTTCTACAATAAATTTCTCCCACTTCCTCTGCTTTTCCACCCAGTTGGTGTTTGGGGGCTGTTCGCACAGTGGTGGTCTAGGTTCGACGATGTGGCCTGCTCTGTTCTCTATCAAGAATTTGAACAACAAGGTCGGCAGGGAGCACAAGAATTGTTCGGTGAAATCTGTGTAGAATTTTGCTTTGACAGTTTCTACCGACGTTCTGTCTTCAACTGCTTGCTCCTCACAGAATTCGTCGGCGATTTTCTCAAACCACTCCGACAGATTTGTTCATCCCCCTCGGAACAATTTATCTAGCAACTGCTGTTCTTTAGTCGCATCCGGTCTTCTCATCCAGAAGCTGCTTCAATAGTTTTGGCACAGACTCGATGAAGTTTTCATGTGTCTCTGTGAAAAATCTAGCTCTAGCTTCAACGACTGTTAATCTGTTTCGTTTTGCGTAATTTTGCAAGTAGTTCGCAATTTTTCGGTCCCACCAGTCCTTGATCTCCTGCTCTTGTATCATATGTGAGCATATATTTTATACATGTACTACCGACAATGGAACCAATGTTGTAATCTCACAGATCACATAAGGTTACCAATAATACATACTAAACATACATAACTATAAATCAGATACAAGAGGCAAGAACAGATAGGGAAACAGATTATATTAATGTAATGAGTTCGTACAAGGCAGAGAACTGAACTGAGTTCTTGCTTGGATCAATAGCCTAATATATAAAAGTTACAAACAGTTACAAAATAACTACCTGTCGGTTCGGTGAACCGACACGACTGTTAGTTAGCCGACTAATCTTTTTAGTTAGTCAGCCGACCAACTTAGTTGGCTGATCGACTAAGTCGGCCCATCGACTTAGTTGGCTGATCGACTAAGTCAGTCTTCATTCAAGTCGACTTCGTCGACTTTCTCCTTCTACAAGTTGTATTATTAGGAATATTTCATAACATATTCATAATGACAAATTCTTATACATAAATATATGTGTTATATAATTATGCAACTATTTCAGCTAATACAACATTCATCCATATCCCGTATACATACGGTAACTTTCTATATGCATTCCATTTCTACCAAGACATTATGTCAACAAAGAGGTTTCATTATAGATAAGTAGAAATGGAATGTTGTAGAACACCATAGGCGACTTACCCTTCATATGCATATTAGCAAGAACCTGTTCGTCAATGGAAAAAAATCTAACATGCATAATACACTTCATAAATCTAGGAACATATCTATGTACATAACTGAACAACTATATATATAGGAAATGACAATTAAAATACTTATCTTTGTTTGTTTTGTGGACTCCATATTGATCTCTGTCTTCTTGAATTAACGGATTCTCTACCAATGTGTTCAAATTCATCGTCTGATTCAGAGGAATTCTAATCCCAAGCATCATGTTAAGGTTCTCAAACTTTGAGATCTACTATAGTCACTCCCTCTGAGGTGGAGCACCATACTCTCTCTGTATCTTGTACCCTCTGAATTAAGATATTTGAGTGTCAGTTAGCCTCCTTTGCTACTAATTTTCTTTGTATCCATTTATGTCACCTGTCGAGGTCACTATATATCAAGATTCTTCATCTTGAACTTTGTTGCAAGTTTTCTTTTTCACCCATCTATGAGCTTCTCCTCATTTGTAGGATTATATCTTCAACCTTGTAGTAAAGGTTGGGATCTCCATCACTCTAGTTGATCCTCAATATCCTCATGTAATTTATGTGTTATCTCATGGGTTCCTACAGAGCTTGTACAAATCCTTTTGTGTATAGGTGGTTCTTCTATAAAGAGTATCAAACCTTGGAGGTTGCTTTACATTTTCTTTTTCTTTGATTACACCAAATTTCTACTGTAATATCCACCACAAAAGAGGTGTGTTTAGCCTCTAGATAAGTTTCTTTCCATAATATACTTTTTCTTTTTGATAGAAACCACGAACCTTGCTTTGTTTCTGTTGTATACTTGATCTTATAGATCTGCCCAGAATACTTTACAAAACTTCCCTTCATGTCTAAGCTCATATCCAAACACCATTATGTATGATCGAATGGTATTTCTTGATCATATCATCCTTCCATTCTTCCTTCTTGGGAAATTCTTTCACAAAGTGTCCTTTTTCATCACAGCTTAACATTTGAGTTGTGAGATGTCCTTCTTCTAAAGTATTTTTTATTCCTTGTGGGAATTTTATTTCTTCTTCTTGGCATGATTTGCTAGGATTCATCCATCTCTTCTTATTTTCCATTAATAAATATTATTCTTAGATGTATTCATCCATAGGTAATCTTCCTTCTAGAACAACTCACTCGACTGAACTTGAAATTCCATTCAAAGTTGTAATCTATGCTTTTGCATCGTTGGAATTTTCTCCAATGGCTTCTAATTACTCCTTGAGCTAAGATCTCCTTGTGAAGTAACATTGAATGTTTTATGAAATCTGCATCTTCACATCCTTGAGTTAAGTTCTCAAACTCATCTTGGTATGAGTTGTTCATTGCATCGAACATATCGTTGGGAGTCTTCAAATATAGATATGCATCTTCTTCTTTTACATAGTTCTCCATGTCATGCTTATTCAAGTATGATAATCACTCTATACTTACATTCTTATAATTTATTGACTCTTTCAAGGTTTTCCTCATGTTTGGTACATTTTGTTATCATGAGAACCTCAAATGGAAATAGAGAGGATAGAACTTACCAGTGATATTGCTTCAACTTGTTGCTTGCTTGAAGGCTCTTCTATAATAATGCTTCTGGTAGACCCAGGTTTTGACAGAGAAACCATAATTTTTCAACTTGGGTATATTTTAAATCTGACTGGATAGAGAGATGCGCCTCCACAAGGAAATCTAAGCAGCATACTTATTTTCCCAAAATTGTGGACAGAACTACAAAATATTTAATGCCCTAGTTTTCTTGACAGTATTATTAAGTTAAAAATTGAAAGTCCACAAAATGAGAAATTTATTACATAGAAATGTGCACCCTCCTAGGAAAATTTTGATGGTCCTCCCTTTTCAACTGATTGGTGGAGGGAAGTGCCTAAAACAGAAATCCCTAGCTTTTTCTCTAGTTTCTTCTACAGAGTGGATTGATCTTATTTATGCTATGGATACAAAGTTTCTACTCCTCAAGGTATGAAAGTTAGTCCTATAGTAGGTTAGTATTTATTATTTTCGACCCCGTAGTTTATATAAGAATTGGATTCACCAAGTGGGACTTATGCAAAGTTTCCCACGGTGACTTATTTTAGGACTGTTCAACATAGCGAACTTGTATAGACTTGCACATGTCACTGTTTCACATTTGGGGTGTGAAAATTTTACCAAATAAACTAAATTTTGTTCCCTATCTTAAAAATATTGAAAAATTTCATTTGGACCTTCCTATCCCGAGATATAGAAATTCTCCCTAGGTCACCTGTTTAATTCTGAACTCTAGGAGAGGTTGGAACCCTAAGTTGGAGGAATAATATCTCCTATATTATAACAAATATGAGGCTAGAAATTTTATAAAAGGTACACAAATATTTAATATTTTTCTTATCAAAGTTTCAACTCCTGATCCTTCCCCAAGCTTGAGTTATAGAAAAAATTCCAAGATGACTATTTGTTTCCTTCTAGGGTTTTTCAAGCATGAAACCCTAATATCTAGTAGTTGTAGCTGTAGCAATTTTTCAACTGCACAAAGAATTATTTTGGGGTGGATCTGATACCATGTTATATTTCAATGGTTATAAAATATCTAAGAACAGTTATCATCATAAAAACATAAACATAAGAAAAGAATCATTGAAATAAATACAAGTACAACAACATAAGAGAACACCAAGATTTTCCTCGAGGAAACCACAAGGGAGAAAACCTTCAAAACTTCCTCAGTATAGAATTCAACTAAGTACACTGTAAAACCCCAACAAAAGAATAGTTTCTCATCTTCCACAGTATTATGTGTGTGTGTATCTATCTATCTATCTATCTATCTATCTATATATATATATATATATATATATATATTTCTCTCTCTCTCTCTCTCTCTCTCTTGCACAATGCTTGAGTGTAAGGTGTGTCTAAATGAGAGAGGATCCTCACCTATTTATGTTCATTAGGTGACTGACTCAAATAACCAAATAGGTCAGCAATGTTTCCTAATTAGGGCCGACCTACCTAGAGAGACTCAAAATACATTTTATATATTACTTTTGCGGGTACTATTTCATCGACTTACAACGAAGGGTTTACCTCATGAATTTCACATGACCAATTACATCAAGGACATCTCTGAATGGAGGAATAACATCTTTGAAGGAGAATACAACAAAAGTATAATAGAGTATCATTCGAAGTTACAATATTTCAACAAACCTTGAGGAGGAGTGATATGCTAGCTAGGTTAAAATAACGAAAATTCCAAGAATCTAACTTGTTCAAGCCTATCCAAGAGCTCCTTCCAAGAGTAGTTCTTAATAGAAGAATTAAAGATATGGGTCCCTAGGTACTTGGTGTGTAAAGTGGAGATGGAGAAACCAAGAATTATGGAAATAATGCGCTGATTTATATTCGAGGTGTTGAAAAAGAATATTTGGTATTTTTCTAGGTTTATGGTGGTTCTAGAGGCTTCTAAAAGAAATTGTAAGATGCGCCCAAGAGTGCGATCCTCCTGGACCGTGGAATGTCCAAAGAGGATATTTCCATACATAAACTGCTGGTGAGTAATAGGTGGGTTGTCATGAAGAGAGAGGCCTTTGGTATTATCATCAGCAAGTTCATTCTCTGACATCCTCCCTAGCCCTTATTCCATGAGGATGAAGAGGAAGGGGAAAGTGGGTCTCCTTTCCTAATTCCTATGGAAGGGGAGAAGTTGGCTGAAGGAAAATCATTGACTAGAATACAAAAGAAGGTCGAGCAAGTAAGTGATAGAATCAAATGAGTTTAGGAGTCTAGTCTAAAACCAATAACAAGAAGGATTTTTCCAATATAATCCCAGCTTAGCTTGTCAAAAGCCTTCAAAAGGTCAAGATTGAGGATCATAGGCAATGTTTTTGAGATTTTCAAGGATTGAATGATCTCATGTGCAATAATGATTCCATACTGGATTTGGCGACCTTCCACATATCTCATTTTCTCTAGGGAAATAAGAAGGGGCAATAGAGGATTTAACTGGATAGCAACCACTTTAGTGATAATTTTATAGATAACACTACATATATAAATAGGATACAACTTGGACTTGTGCTCCTTCTTCTTTAGGGACCAAGGTCATATAGGTGGTGTTAAGGGATGGGAGAGCCCACCGCTCCTTCCTTGAATCCTCCACAATTTCCAGAACCTCTTGCCTTATCCAATCCTAGTAGTCATGGAAAAAATTGATGGTGAAGTCGTTCATACCAAGGACTTTACCATCTTCCACCTGATTCATAGTTGCTTCCAACTCTTCAATGGTGATAGGTTTCATAAGCATAGTATTGTGCTCCTTAGTGAGTAGTTTTGGTATGTGCTTGGTAACTTTTCCAATATCATCCTACCGATTGGGGTTTGTATCTGTTAAAGTGTTATAAAATTTTACCAACTCTTGTTCTATTTCTTCAATGCTTCTCTAGAGTGATTATTGCCTCATATTTGAGAGAACTGATCTGATTATGCATCCTGTGATGGATCATGGATTGATGAAAGAAGGTTGTGTTCCTATCTCCATCTTTCATCGATTTTAATTTTGATTTATGTTGTTGGAGGATTTCCTCATTCTTGCAAAGTTCATTGACTTCGTTTTTCATATCGATTTTGTTTTGTCGGCTATCATCTGAATGGACCCTCTCAATGATTTTTTCTTGAAGTTACTCCATTTCTTTTTCAATGGAATATTTCATGGTGAATATATTCCCAAAGGTGGTTCTATTCTAGTTTTTAATTTTATATGTAATCTACTTCAGTTTCTATTGCATGATGTCTATCTTGGATAATTTTAATATTGTTGCATTCCTCCATGAAGATTGGACTATTTCCTAAAATTTCGGATGAGAAACTAAAAAAAAATCAAATATGAAAGGATGATGGACTGAGCTCCTATCTGATTCCATGTAAGATATATTAATCTCCTTCATCCATAACAATATTCTCTGAAACCAAAAAAACGATCCAGTTGTGAGGAGATTTGTTTTTCTCCTTCTCTTTTGTCGTTCCATGTGAAAGTACCCCCTAAGGTTTCTAGATCTATGAGGTGACTTGAATCTATAAGATCCTTGAATATGAGGTATTCTAATGTGAGTATCCTCCTTCCCCCTTTTTTGTCTCGTAGA